>VZRF01007601.1:109370-244117 GCA_013396875.1 Vireo altiloquus
CCAAACCTACTTTATTTTCTTTTTCCTATACTAGTATCAATTTAAGGCAGGAGTGCTTTAAGTCTTTCAAGCCAAATAGCCAAAATTCAGGTTTGGCTAGCCACAGAGTAGTTTTTCTGAGCACTTTCACTCGGCACTTAAAGCTCTAAGCCCAAGGCAGTTCTCCCATTCCTGTTCCCACTGTCTGTTCACCTAACCGTGCCCTGTGCTCCCCTCTGCCCTTGCCCCCCAGCAGCACTGCGTGCTGGGATATCATGACAGCGTAGAGGAAGGTGAGGAATGGCATGTCCTTGTTTCCTTCCCTTTTCATCAGGGAGGAAGAGAAAAGATAAGGCTGAAGATGGAGGCAAGCAAGTTGGGATCACTGATTGTCTGAGCCCCCTGGGAGCTCCTGGGAGATTCACAACATACGCGAGTTTGCACACACCCATGTCTCTCCTTTTCACACATACACATGTAGAAGTGTACACAGACAATCATTGTCCATTTTGCCATAATATTTCTGTCACAAACCCAACCTAGAGCCCACTGAAGTCATGGAAAGAAGTGACCTCCAGTAACAAATTAGGTACTTCACCACTGTAGCTCACGCAAGTACTCTGTTCTGTTTTTACTTGGGATTGAAGAACAGCCATGCTGTCACTCTGGTCACCTGTTACATCCATCCTCCGGACAGTATTTCAGCATGATTTGTGCTTGCAAAACATTGCAGCTTCTACTCCTTTTAAAGCAGAGAGAGAAGAGAATTAATACTATCAAAGAAGCTCTGTCAATGTTTTATACTGCTTTCCATTTTAAAATGGTATTTTTAAGTGAATGCTGAAGTATTTTTTGGTGTTGATTTAAACACAGTAAGTGACGTATCTGTTGTTTCTTCCATCTAAAACCTATTACAGAACAAGTCTTTTTCTATACATTTCTTATCTGATCTGTTTTCCTGCTGTGATTGTCTAATAACTTCCCTTCTTCAGAAACAGCAAAACCCTTCAGGAATTATATATTCTGATTTTGGAGAGTGGCTAAGTATGGCTAGACTTAAAACACTCAAGAAACCCAGTCAGGGCATCCAGAGAGCTGATGATATATCAGGTATTTTTTCTCTCTTTGAAGAGTTTTCTTTCCTTTGATTTTTAGGACTAAAATCATGATTGTGTTAATACAGCCCATGGAAAGTTGAAGTACATATACTGTATAACCTGTGAGTATGATCAGGGAAATATTTTATTTCAGATAAGAAAGTTCTTTCTTTCTTTTCCACTCTGTTTATAACTGTTTCAGGTAATGCTATCAAGGCATCACTATATATAAAATAGATTTTATCTATATCTATATCCATAATATATATATAATATATTTTGAAATTCCGTCTTATCTTCTTTATATTCTTGCCTGTTGTGTGATGATCTTATTCCCTCCAGGCTCCCATAGGCAATATGTACTGTCACTGTGGCTTCCATTTCTTCCAGTAAGGACTGGTACCTTTGGACAGCTGGGATAAGTTTGCTTCAACAAATTCTTTCTTCATATCCAAACACATTCATGCACATCATGTTTTGGGTGTGCTGCCACCACCATGCATGCACACACCTCTCATTTTGGGCAGTGCTACTTGCCTGAGAAATTCTGGAGTCACATGAGACAATGTAGAGTGATAATGTGTTTAGTGAGGGGGGAGAAGGTGTCCTAAGCATAGAGTGGCCTCAGCTCACTACTCCTTTTTTCAGAACACAGAACTCATGGATTGTTAAGGCATTCTATTAGAAAGGCTTTACATTTCAGTGGTTTAAAAATTGCACTTCTAGAAGACATTGTCTCTCTGACTTTTCAGTTGGGACTCCAATCTTAAATACGTTTTGTTTGAGTACTCTAAAATTTTGTGGAGTCTTTCTGTACGATAACTGCTTGTTGTTGTAGGAACACATGACAGAGATGTCTTATATATTAACTAGAAATAAACCTTTCTTTCTTTCTTTTTTTTAATACCACCTACAAATTTAGATTACCAAAGGGGAAAGTAAAATTTAAATTACCAAAGGAGAAAATAAATTGCTAGGCCATCATGTTAGTGGAATCTATAATTTTTATTTCTTTTTTTAGCCAGAAGGCTTAAATTT
The DNA here is from genome assembly GCA_013396875.1 of Vireo altiloquus. Lineage (NCBI taxonomy): Eukaryota > Metazoa > Chordata > Aves > Passeriformes > Vireonidae > Vireo > Vireo altiloquus. The sequence continues at coordinate 111,485 of VZRF01007601.1, forward strand.
TTTAGGTGTTTGCTAATGCGAGATGTTCCATCAAAGGACCAGCATCTCAGTAATAAACTGTTAAACCTAAATGGAATGGCATGTACTTTCCATTTCATATTCAGTTAAGTTTGAGATCATCAGAAACTTTTCTAGAAAACCCTCCAGGCAGCTGACTAAATTAAAGAGGGAAATTACTCACAGACTTAGAAGACAAGTAGGGACATCAGCAATGAAGGATAAGTGTAAAGCTGTCTCTCTCTGCATAATAATTTTATTGCCTGGCTTGATGTATCATAATGTTTGAGATATATTACCCAAAGTAAGTAATACAGTGCACCATTAAACACATTATGCTGTAAATAATTAAGATGTGCAGTGTTAAAACTTTTGGGTAGAAAGTAATTACTGTATTCCATGAAAAATCATTGGCTACTCCAACAATGTAAGTAAACATTACAAACAATGTTTCAAGAACAGAGTTGGCAATTGCTTTATGAATATATTTTTTGCTTTTTTCTGATGAGATGGAGTGGCTCACATGGAGAAACTAATTGTCAAAAATTGTCTACCTTGAAGATTTGCTCTTTCTTTGAGTAATAAAGGATGCTTCCCTCTTCAGTCAGCAGAAGCAGAATGCAGAGGTCTATAGCTGAGTCAAGTATACAGTGCTTGACAGGACTGAGCATCCTTCACAGCTTTCCCCCCACAGCTCTCTTTCTAGTTTAAAGCATAAGGCAGGCTTATTCCTGCACTTAAAAGGTAAACACATCATGCACTTGCACTGGTGGTAAGCTATGAGCACAGGTGAGGAATGAATCCCTTATGATTTTTATCCTGCTCTGAAGAACCGGGAGCTCAAGAAATTAAATCTGCAGAAAGCTGTCAAGATCATTCAGTTGAACCAAACAAGGTGATAGAATTGAAATATGAATTTAACATGTAGTTCTACCCAAATCTTCAGGCAGAATTATGCTAGAAATCTGTATGACTGCATGACATATTATTCCCTGTCTAGAAGCATTTATAAGAGGCACCTCACATGGATATATAAAACAACAGATAAGTCAAAGATGAAATTTTGGCTTTCCGATTACTTTTGATGAGAGAACTATTTCAATTCCAGTTTATGCAGTAAATGTGTTAGATTTGTCTTTCAAAGACTTTTAAAACAAAAAGGGCAAGGAGAACCAACATGCTGACTTGCACATCAACTTAGCATTTTGCTTTCAAGCACTTGTTGAGTCCCAGGACAGTGTTCAGAGGCAGAGGATGATGTCACAGGAAGTTCATTCATGAAGACTGTGATGTTTCCTGTTTGAAGGAATTTGTGGGGATGCAGTTCACAGACTTGTGGCTGAGGCTGAAGAATTCCTTTGGAGTACCTTAATCTTGGAATGGCCCACCAATAAACCAAGAAGGTGATGAATTCTACATGCAATGCTCCATGGCATTCAGGAGAGTTACTCTAGATCCCATGCAGATGCGAAATCAGAACCAGTCCCTTTATGTGCCTTGCTGCAGGATGCCTTCTTTCCAAGGCTTCTTACTTAGAAAATTGCATTACCTGGGCAGCCCATCAGTGCTTGGGCAACAGAGACCTTGAGGACACGCTGGAACTCTCTTCTTATCTCCTGGCCATCGAATTCAGTTGTTTTGCTTTGTTTCTAGTTGTGGGGTGTTTTTTCCCCCAGCATTGATTGGAGATTTACACTACTGTCTCTAATAAAGAGCCATGGCAACAGGTGTTGTAGAGATTAATCAGAAAAAAGATACATTTAGTGATCATTCTTACATGCAATTCCATTAAAATGAATAACTCTAATAAGCACCTGGCAGGCACATTTTAGCATTTGGGTAATATTCCAGAAGTACAGTGTTCTGGGAGAGAATAATATATTTCAGCCCTGGTGATGAATTCTTTTTTTTTTCCACTCTGTGAAAGAATTAACTGTTGCTCTGCTATTTATCATTTAGAAGTCTCTGTAAAAGAGATTTTAAATGCAGTTTTGCATAAGTTCTTCTGCAGCCTTTTACCCAATAATTTGAGTACCTTGCAGTTGTTCATTAAAAGGATGCATCTCAGCTGTCATGGGAGATTCAACCTCTCCTGCATCCCATTAATTTCAGGAGAAGGAAGTGTACAGTGAGGATTTTGCCGGGTTTAGATAAGTAATTGGTTTCTTAATGGAAGGTATTCTCACAAAAATGTGCATTTGAGTTGCCGAGACACAGCGGGAGTATTTTGCCCTCTCAATTTTTAGGGGTTGTTTTTATGGTCAGGTGGTTGCATCAGCTGGCTTCTCTGGATGGTCTCATTGACAGTCGTGATTTGCAAACACGTGTGAACACTTACAATATGAGGCTTCAGTATTAAGTCTTCTGTTTTTTCTTCTGTCTGTGAATAGGTGATTAACATAAAACTCTGAAATATTTTGTAGCTGTTGCCAACACCTCCATAATAAAAAGTAGTCTTGTAGCCTCTCCTTTATTTTTTATGCATGAGTGGTTTCCCCCTTCTCCAGTTGTTACTAATTTTATTTCAAGTGGCTAAAGAAATGAGGATTGACATTAATGTTTCTTCATATAATTATTCTGTGATTACTGAGGCTCTGAAGGAGGCATGGAAGCTCATGTCAATGTACTTTATAGCTTTATTTCACTGCATAAAATACTGTAACCTTGATGATCATATTCAGTTTGTGCTTTGTAGCATTCAACTTTCAAGTTGCTCACAACACAGTTACTTTGATTTCATTAAGTAAAGACAAACATACCTTTCATTAGCCTTTGAAGTACATGAGTTTGCGGATGGTTTTTCTTAAATAATTGAATTTTGTGACTTTCTTGTGCCTTTATCTTTCCTTTTTTAATTTTATTGATATAAAGTTTGAGTAAATTTTAAAAAGTTGCATCTTGTGAGCCCTACACTTACTCTAGAGGAAGAAAAAATCCAGTTTTTCTAACATTAGACATTCTGGGGTCATTTGAGAGACATTTGTTTCTGAATGAGTATGTGTGTGCATGAACAATCAGTTCTGAGTTATTAACTGAAATCGTCAATTGATCTTGAAGGTAGAAATGCAACATACAGATCTTGCTGTAGTGCAACATTGAATTTGGGCACAGAAAAGGTGTTGTTTTATGCTAGATTCCTGGCAGTAATCTGATGTTCTGAACCTAAATTTCTTAAGCAAGAAAAACATGACCAGATTTAAAAAAAAAAACCAATACAAAACCTCTGTTGTATTTTTCAGGGATGTGAATCTTTTCATGACAATGACCTTTTGGTGCAATTAATGTTTAGTAGATGTTTTATATAGATATTTTTTGTAATTCTGTGTATTTTACAGAATTTAGCAAGAGTCTTGCTTTCACCCTGAGCCCTGAAGTGTGTTAGGCTGGTCTCCTCCTTTGCCCCACTCTAATGGAATAATGGGCTATATGGTCTCTGGGGAGAGAAAGGCAATGGTATGTTTATCTGTCAATGAAAAACCTCCTAAATGGGTATCTTCATGTCTTGCCATCTCTTGCCTGCTTTCCCTGCTAGGATGGGGACTCCGAGACTCACGTGCATAGGTGTCACCTGGCACAACCAAAGGTTCTTTCCTCATAGCTCCCAGGCACAGTTTGGGGATCTTTGTTGCTGTCTTTTAAAGCATTTAACAAAAATGGGCAGATATCAAAAGAGATTGTTCAGTTCAGTGCTCACATCAGACCACTGTCTGAAACACATAAAAAAAAAAAAAAAGAAAAATATATTCTTTTTCAAATGCTCAAGTTGTTCTATGATGTGGTTAAGGAATTAACTTTTTGACAGGGATTGTATCTAAACATTGGAACAAATTGTCATGGGAAATGAAGTTATTTAAGTCAAGACTTGATATCATAAGAAGATATTTTTGTTTTCAGACATTCATTAGGATGCTGGTTCAGAGAGTTGGGAAGAATATGTTAAGAACTGAAGAAGTGGCAAGTCACAAATGGGCACTCAGAGTGCCCAGAGCCCACAGTGAAAAAGCTGATGGTTGTTTGTAGAAGAGGCGTATTTGAGTTTTCCACAGCTTGCACTTCCCATCACACTTTGGTCATAAATTTCGAACTCTCCAATTAACTCAGAAGTCCCAGGAGGTTTGTGACAGCCATTTAATAAAACAATAAATTTTTTAGCTCTTTTTGTGCAAGTGCAGCCTGTAATGCAGTATTTTGTTATGAAGAGATCTCAAGGAAGTGCTTCATTCTCTAACAGCATGTGAATTTGGGATGCAATTCCAGTTGGTTTTGTTTCATTTGGTTGTTACAGCTGGCAAGGGAGAAGACTGATTCTGTTGGTCTTTGAAGTCAAGAATGTTATGTAAAATACAGTTGATCATATTCACGTTTAGACAATCTGTCTCTAGGAGGTCACTGAATATATAATAAAACTGGATTTTCAGCCCGATTTATCAACTTCACCTTCAATACACAGAGCCAAAGACCTACAAGTCAGTCTAACTGAGAGGGGAGCTGCCTGTTTCTGTCAGTTCAGATGCTTTTATTAATGAAAACTGGGTGACTTTCAACATGTTTCAATTGCATAACTGGAAATGTTTGCAAATAGGAATGCTGTTGGAGTGATCAGCTAATGATGCAAAACCAAAATCACACCAAATTCTTGTGTATTCATTTATTTTCTGCTTAGAGCTTAGTGCTCTACATCTATTACTTATGATTTATAAAATCTACCGATTTCTTAAGCAGCTCAATGATGAGTAAAGTGCTGTAGAGGCCCAGGCTATGAAACTGATAATATAAATTGGCAGTGGATATATCATATCATGACATAGCTGTTATGGGATATGGGGCTTGACTTAATTCACATAAAAGGCATAAATATCCATGGTTTTGCTAAAGCCTGGGATTAGGGACTGCAATGTGCCTTAGACCTATGGGGATCTGAGAGCTTTTTGGTAGTGTTAATAAACTGTGTCTCTTGAGGGGGAGTGTTTGAATGCCGTGGAACGCTTTCCTTAACAGTGGCAATTTTGAGTTTTACAAGACGTGAAAAGCCTCATGTCTCTTAAGTAAAATGGAAAAGTCGTTCTTGTTAAAAGCTTGCCTTATTGCTAAGCATAATCTATTGCGGAAATGGAAATCTGCATGTGGATTAGGCAGCTGGTTGGTACAATGCAATGAATCCACTGGAGGATTTAGAGAGGATTTCATGCTGTTTGCACAATATGGAGGGTGTTTATGGAATTTGGCTGTGAGTTCTCTAGTTTGCCCAATTATCAGTATGTTAAGCACAATACTCTTTCTCTAGTGCACTATAATCTGTTTTTTAACTGTTTGATTGCATATACTTTTATCTTTTACATATAATTTCCTTTCCTTTCTTGCCTAGCAAAATTAATTTGATTGAACTAGAACAAGTATACTGTGAATTCTTCTTTTAGTGTCGATTTATGCTATTTAAAGGGAAGCATAATTTTCCTCACGCCCTTAGAAAAATATTTCAAAATAAAATTTAGGAAAAGGGATAGAAAGCACCTCCCAGCCAAATAAGTGACAAGCATTGATTCATTCAGCTGCAGTCAGCCTCTGCAAGGTATATGGCTACTATTGATGCCGTTTCCAAACTGTATCAGAAGTGAGCTTTGTAACCTGGCTTCCTATAATAGGTTTTGCAAAAAGAATTTAAAACCTTTCATTCCTACCAGATCATGTTTAGGCTAACCCCAAGACCAGGCTTTCGACCTGGATATGGCCAAGCCCTATATTGTTGGTGACATACCCTTTACAGTAGATGTTTGTCAGCAGTGAATAAGTAAATAGGATGTGGAGCCCTTATAGGAGGCAGTGAGTATGCCTCTGGGAAACCAGTTTTCATTGAAATTTGGGAATACAGAATAAGCGTATTTCAGGAAGAAGGGAAAATTAGTTTTTGGTCAAAATTCACTGTAAGAAATAGCGATTATAGTGAAGCCCTGGTCAGAGGCATAATGCCGGCTCAAGTGAGTGTTAAAGCTCAAAAATATGCACATTTTCAAATGATGGTTCCCTTCCCCCACAAATATTAGGAGTCTGGGAGAAGATAAAGAAGCTGATTTGCATTTATTTTTCTGTCAAAAACTGCTAGAAGTCTTCCCTCTGTTCCTAAAGATCAGGAAAGATTTAGGAGGAGAGTTGATATGAAAACTGCAAGTGTCACCTTCCAGCCCTGCAGCAATTATCCTTATTTTCATTACAGTTATTTTATTTGAAATTATCTTTGCTGTTTCCATAACACTTCAGTCACTCAATTTTAGATGCAGTGACTATTTAAAAACTGGAACCATGAATTCACAGTGTCTAGTGAGCTAGATACTTTCAGGGATTTTACAGTGAAACAACCTTGTACTTACAGCTAAATTGATTAGATCAGAATGGACTTATGGGCAATGGGATTGCAAAAAACTTTCCGAGTCACCCTGTAGTCCCCTTAAAAAGGAGAAGTGGAAAGTGTGCTCTAAAGGCTAATAAAAATTGCAACGAGAACATTCCAAGCGCAGAATGAATGACTTCATAAACAGGTTTATAGTGTAACTGGAATTTCCAGGCCATAAAATCAACACTTAGCAAACCTTTTTTAAACTTGTTAGATGTGTTTCCGTGTGCAAACACCTTGGGTAGAGTTCCATGGCATAAAATTATATTTTCTTCTGAAGCTGCTCGTCCTACAAATCATGTTAGTACCCAAAAGCAGTCTCTGTCAATCTTACTGTTCTTTTTCACAGCATAGTTTACTTGCACTATTCACTTTGCACTTATGAGTCCCCAGAGTGCTTCTGGTGTGGCTGCTGCTAATGAGAAGCACCACAAGGAAAAAAGGTAGAAGTGAGTTTGTGAACATGGAGTTTAAGAAAATTGTATTGTGCAGTGTGGTAAAAGATAATTTGGCACTATGATTGCCTTGGTTGTGTGGCCTAGCTTGTTGAATCATCTCAGCTGCAACAAAGTCAGTAGTAGAACATGGAGGGAGTATAAACATTTCTGCAGAGCTTAAATCCTGTCTCCCTATTTGATGAATTAAACTAGAGACAAGGGAAAAAATGGTCAATTTGTTATTCTGTGATTTTGAGGAGTTTATAATTCCTACATCAGTAGAGGTATTTGACCTGCAACAGAGGATGTGAAGAAGACTAGGACTAGCAACATTTTGATAACCTGCACTATTAGAGATGTGGCAAGATATTGGTGGTCATTTGAGCTCTTGGTCACAAAAGACAAAGAATGGGGTTTATTAACATCATACATCACAAAATGGTAAGAGCTGGAGCATGGGCAGCATGAGGGGGAAACTTGATGAAGCAGAGTCATGGAGTAAGCAACGCAGAAAAGGATGAGTTGCTGGCACCACTGGTAAATAGAGATGGTGAGAAGTTGTTCTTTGAGCATGAGCTGGTCTGAGGGATTGGTGTTGTGTAGATAGTAAGAAAATGATGGACTGTGATGCGATGGGCTGGAGGCTTTAGAGGTAGGTTTAACTCTAAGGGAGGTGAAAAATTCACAAGTAGGGAAAAAAGAGAAAACATGATTTAGAAGAAAGATGATGACTGGTAAAGGGCATGGAAGAGAGATGCTGAAGGAAATTATGTACTGGTGTTTCTTCTGGTTTTGAGAAAATTTGGCTTGGAAATAGTAGAACTGCTGCCAACCACACTTTTAAGTTCTTTCTCTCTATGGGAAGCACAAGGCAAAAGTTAGAGACAGACCTGTATATTTTGTATCATTACTTGAAAATCAGTAACCTTAAAAAATGAATTAAAAAACATTAAAACCAACACAAAAACCTACACCAAAACCCAAGCTTTTAGGTAAAAAAGAGTGTCTTTTCAAGACAAAGAAATAAATCTTGGTAGTGGTCTTTTGGGAGAAAAATACTTCTTATAAAAAAGAAAAGATACTTAGCTTGTCATGAAGAAGGCTGAGTTTTCCTGACTGAAAGGATTTGTTTTGTTTAGAACTTGCTGATACATAAACGGTCAGGTCTGAGCATCTAGTTCATAGAATCACAAGAACAAAATTTCATTCACTATGTCCCCTGTTATAAAGAGATCCAACATTTTTAATCCCTTTTCTCTAACAGAGACTCATTGCTTCTTGCTTTCCAGTAGGAAGTAAGAGTAGGGCCATTCAGGGAAGGAATATCTACTATTGACTGAAAAAATGTAAATTTATTAATATTTTTAAATCTCTGGGACACTTAAAATGCTTTGTTTTGGTTAGGCAGCTGTCACAGAATTTTCTCTGATTCATCTGTCTTATATGGTCTTCCAAGTTATTAATGACAATTATTTAAATATCTTCACTTGTTTCTAATACACCCTAAGTCACATCACCCTGATGAAAGAATGCTCTACTTGTGCAAGAACAGAATGTTTTATTTGCTTCTAGATCTTTTATAGTCACAGTGCATGATCATAGAATAATCATCGATAATCATAGAATTGTCAAGGTTGGAAGAGACCTTTAAGATCATCAAAGTCCAGCCATCCACCCAGCACTATCATTGTACCACCTAAATCACTAAAGCACATCACCGAGTGCCAGATCCAGATGCCTCTTAAACACCTCCACCACCTCCTTTGGCAACGTTTTCCAACACCTGACCACCCAAACAGCAGAAACATTTTTCTAATATCTAAGCTGAATCTCCCTTGTATCAGCTTAAGGCCATTTATTCTTGTCCTCTCACTGCAGTCAGGGCAGAAGAGACTGACCCCACCTCTCTACATCCTCCTCTCAGGGAGTTGTAGGGAGCCATGAGGTCCCCCCTGAGCCTCCTCTACTGAGACTAAAAAAACTCAGATCCCTCATCTGTTCCCCATAAAACATCCTCCAGTCCCTTGATGAGCCTTGTGGCCTTTGCTGGACATGCTCCAGATCCTCAATGTCCTTCTCAAAGTGAGGGGCCCAGAACTGAATGCAGTTCACACCACACTTGAGGTGTGGCCTCACCAGTGCTGAGTACAGGGAAAAGGTCACTTCCCTGGTCCTGCTGGCCACACTAGTCCTGATACAGGCCAGAATGCCACTGGCCTTCTTGGTCAGCTGGACGCTCTCTGGCTCATGTTCAGACAGCTGTTGACCAGCATCCCCAGGTCCCTTTCTGCTGAACAGCTCTCAGGCCAGTCCTCCCCCAGCCTGGAGCGCTGCATGGGGTACTTGTAATGAAAGTGCAGGACCAAGGACTTCGCCTTACTGAACCTCATGGAATTGTCCTCAGCCCAGTGATCGAGTCTGTCCAGGTCTCTCTTCACAGTCTTCCTCCTTGAGCAGACCCACACTGTCACCCTACTTAGTGCTGTCTGCAAATTTACTGAGGGTGCACTCAATCCCTATATCCGGATCATCCACAAAAATGTCAAACAGAACCAGCACAAAAACTGAGTCCTGGGAAATGCAGCTCTGAGACCTGGGAGACCAGCCACCAACTGGATTTAGGCCCATTCATTGCAATTCTCAGGGCCTGGGCCATCCAGCCGGTTTTTTACCCATCGAAGAGAACACCCATTCAACTTGCAAGCAGCCAGTTTTTCTAGGATGATGCTGTGGGAGATAGTATCAAATGCATTACTGAAGACCAGACAGACCACAGCCCTCCCCTCATCTCTTATCATAGAAGGAGATTAGATTGGTCAAGCAGGACCTGCCTTTCATAAATCCATGTAGGCTGAACTTGATGCCCTGAATATCCTGCATGTGCTCTGTAACAACACTGAGGATGATGTCTTCCATAACGCTGCCCAGAACCAAGGTTAGGCTGACAGGCCCACAGTTTCCAAGATCATCCTTCTGAACCTTCTTGCAAATAGATGTTGTGTTTGCCAGTTTCCAGGCTGCTGGAACCTCACCAGTTAACCAGGACTGATGGTAGACTGCTGCGAGTGGTTTGACAAGTTCTTTCACCAGTTCCTTCAATACTCTGTGTTGTGATGCTGTTTTCATAGCTTTCAGAGGAATTCCTTCTCAAATTCCTGGTTTCATGCAATAAAAATGCTTGTAGTATGTAACAATGAATTATTAGATTTGGCTAGCCATGTTATCATTTACAGTGGATCATAGTAATGTTTCTGCATATTAGGCCTATCACATAATTGCTTCATTAATTCTTTGTCACTGGATCAAAGGCTTTAGTTACCAGTAGCAATGTCTAATCTGTTATTTGACTTCAGTTAAGAGAGACGAGTGATTTCTAAATCTTAGAGATTTGAAAAAGACTTGATTGTTTGACTGAAGATTTGATAACTATTTGAGGCTCTTCTCTTCATCTGCAGAATCTCTTTCCAAACCCCAGTTTATGGCATTAAACATCTGATCATTTTAAGATTAAATTTAAAACTTTTTAGAGAAGTATATTTAACAAATAAGAGTTCTCTAATTGTTTTGAATATCTTGTTTCTAAGTCCCTAACTGTGACAGAAATATGATTAGGTAAAGCAAATTCAAATATCACTGCAAATGCTTGCTTAATATTTTGTGCATGAATCAGTGAAATAAGCTCATAATTGTTGCATTTCCTATGTCTGCTCCTGGCTTCCAAATGAGGAGATCTAATAGCATTCCTAAGAGGCAAGTTATCATCCATGGAGACAGTACTGTGTAGTGTAGTGCATAGAATATTTAAGCCAAAATATTTTTACTTTACCTGAAATAGTGCTGGTCACTGTAGCATAAGTTGAAACAATTAAATTCTAGCAGGCTGATCAAGAAATGCCAGTGTTCTACCGAATTAAACACATGTTGTTGCTAGGGTTTCCACTATATCAACTGAGCTTTCAAAAATTCTCTTTCGTGTAGTATTTGGGAAAACTCTCTAGTAGGAATGCTGTCCATCAGAATATTGCTAGGAAGATTAATAACTGCACAGCTATGTTAAGTGCGGCTATTAATTATTAATACAGAAAAGTATTTTGCTAACTATTTTGCTATTTAAAACTTAAAACAGACATCCCAACTTCTTGTATTTTGAGAGGGTTTTTTAAGATGATGAATGCCCTTATCACCATGTGAAAAATAAACACTAGCTGAATACTCTGCTTCTGCTTTCAGAATAATATATATTTGAAGACATATGCCTTCTCAGCATCATCAGAGAACTTCAATTCATAGCAAAAAATGCGCTTTTATGAAGACTTGTAAAAAAAATCCTTGAGAGGGAAAGATAAGCTCACACAGGTCACAGTAAAACTCATCATAAGTGTGTATCTGCAATGAATTATTCAGTGTAATGCTACCATTCCTTTGGCTTCAATACTCAGTCAGTACCTGGGACTTCTGAAGACTCTTTCCCTCAAAGAAAAATTTTGTTTTCTTTTTTGTTTTCTTAATTTTTTTTTCCCACCAGGACACAGAAGGGACTAATTGCAGGCAGTTTGCAAGACCCACAGATCTTACATTTCTACAGTGAGCATCTCAATTTTGTCGCAACATCATGATGGCTCTTCATGGCTCCCTAGTAGTTTAATTTCTGACATATGTGCAAGCTGTAACAAGCCTTTGCATCTTGAAAACAGGTTCCCTGTTTTTCACTTGGATCTACAGAGTGGTAGACTGGGGAATAAGATGCTGGAGAGCAACGCTGTGGAAAGGACCTGGGGCTCTGAAATGGCAGGCTGACCATGAGCCAGCAGTGCCCTGGCAGCCAGGAGGGCCAACCCTGTCCTGGGGGGCATCAGGCACAGCATGGCCAGCTGGGCAAGGGAAGGGAGGGATTGTCCTGCTCTGCTCTGCACTGGGGCAGCTTCACCTCCAGTGCTGGGGGCAGTTTTGGGTGCCACAATATAAGAAAGGCAGTAAACTATTGGAGAGTGTCCAAAGGAGAGCCACAAGGATGGTGAAGGGTATGGAGGGGAAGAGTGTAGGAAGAGTGGCTGAGGTCACTTGGCCTGTTCAGCCTGGAGAAGAGATGGAGGGGAGACCTCACTGCAGTTACAACTCCCTTGTAAGGGGAAGAGGAGGGACAGGCACTGATCTCTGCTCTGTGGTGCCCAGTGACAGGACCCAAAGGAATGGCCTGAAGTTGTGTTGGGGGAAGTTTAGGCTGGATATTAGGAAAAGGTTTTACACAAAGAGAATATTGGGCACTGGAAGAGGCTCCTCACAGAAATGGTCATAGCACCAAGCCTGCCTGAGATCCAGAAGCATTTGGACAATGCTCTCAGGCACATGATGTGATTCTTGGAGTGGTCCTTTGCAAGGCCAGGAGTTGGACTTTGATAATCCTTGTGGGTCTCTTCCAGCATAAGATATTCTATGTTTCTATATTATGGAGTGGGAATGGTACCCCTCTTTTCTCGAAGTCACCCATATATATGCAGATTTTAGCAAATTCTTTGTTCTTGCTTAGTACAACTTCTAACTGGCCACTGGGACTGCTTTTTTAAAATCTGTGGGAAGAAGTACCTGCTTGTCTCCATTGACTGCAAAGAGAGGTCATAAAATTGTCATTAGCTGCCTGCCATGAAGAGCTCTGAATCAGCAGTTGTAAACCTACAAAACCTTCAAAGACCTGTGGTATCTTTGGCTTCGAGTCACTAGGTGGCAGGCATTGCCACCTTCCAACGTAATTGTGAGCACTAAAATCACCCTGTTTTAGCCTTTCCTCACTGCTTCTCAGTAGTGACAGTTGTGAGATTTCAGCAGCATCCTGTTCCCCTGGATCTCTCTGCCTCTAGCAGTGGGTCAAGCTTCACACTGGCCGGCTTCAGTCCTTGCTGATACTGAGTTCTAGAAGTGTCTGTATGCTTCTGTCTGCTTGTCACTCTTAGTCTCTAGTAACCTCATTCTTTGTCTTTCTGTACTTCATCTCAATACCAGGAGAAAGACAGGTTGGTGTCACTCAAACCTGGTCACAGGCAGCTGGGATGTCAGTCATGTTGTTTCACCAATGTTAAATCACACTCCACTAGTTGCATTTCTTTTCCTTCTCTGGTTAGTAGCTCATGAAGGACTGAACCAAACACTGTCACCTGCTTGTCCCTTCACTGCTCTCAACATCTTGGCCACTTCTCCAATGTGTGTAGATTCATATGTATTAGAGGCATTTACCTTAACATAGATGCTAGCTGCTAAGATAAAGTTAAGACGTGCAGACCTGGCTGATGTCTCTTGCTGTCTGGTGTTCAGTGTGGGAACAAAGCCTTCTTTGTATTTGTTATGTTCACCCGTGAGTACCACCCAGTCTCGTGGCTTCTTCACATTACTGCAGCTCTTCTGTCTCCTAACCTTTGGGCCCTTTTTTATATTCACCACACCCTTCAGTTCTGTTTTATCATGTCAGCACAGGACCCAGTAGAGAAGTTTTCTAGCAAATCCATCTAATATCATACTGTTTCAGTAGGTTTTCATCTTTGCATCTTGCTGACTCACTGCAGTGTTTGACAGGGTCGGCTGCTGAAAATGTCATTCGTCACAAGCCACTGGAGTGAGCCGATGGCCATTTTTTCAGACGAAGTCCAGGCCTTTTCTGGTGATTGAAATACTGCCACAACAAGCATTTTGACTTGTGATCTCAGAGATTTGTGTATCTTTTCAGCAACATTTCTCAAAGAGGTGTAACTGTTCAATGCATACACATTTTCTGACCTAGCTTCTTCCTGTAAGGTTTTACTGTGAACCAGTTCTGAGAATAGCAGTAACTTCATGTTGCCAGCAGCTGAGTGCTATGATTGGACTTTTAGCATATAAATACAGCATATACTTCAAGGACTTTTTTTGTTTGGCATGCGAGTGAGCAAAGTGCATGGAGTTGCAGTTTTTTTCCAGTGTGGGCGGGGATCACACAATGACCATAGGATCAAAATACACAAATTTGCTTGTGATGCTAAGCTGACAGTCTCCTTGACAGTCTGTCTACATTATTACTTCTTAATCTTTGGTCCATATAAGAAAAATGCTATTCCAGCAAAAATTGCAGCCATAACATCCTCTAAGGTAACCTGAAACAATTTTTTAAAGGCCTGCTTTATTATTCATTGCATTCAGATAAGAATTTTATATTTGTGTTTACTTCTGTTGGCAGCCAGAAAAGACCCTAAAGCATTGGCTTTTGTTGTTTTTTTTTTTGTTTTCTTTAAAAAGAGGGGTGTGATGGACATGACTGGAAGGGATTGGATAGGAGTCTGCTACTGAGTATTTTAGCACATTTTGGGTAAACACTTTGCAAAGAGGAAGTTTAAGGTTATTACTATACCAAGCAGGTGACTGAATGCGTCTTCTCTGGAAGACTGAAGAATTGTTCTGTCTGAGGTGCTGGTTTTGTTGTATTCCTGCGGAAAGAAGAGGAGAAATTTGAGGTGTTCTATTCTGCCTGTGCTTTGCAGTTACCATTGCTGCTGTTTACTTGTGTCTTGCAAGAGAAAGGGATCCCAACAGCGCTGGTTTGTTGCCAAGAATGTGACTGATACTGCCTATACCTTTTGCCACTTCCCCAATCTGTAGCCTGAAAAGACTAAGCAAAAGGTAGTTTACTTTTTTACCTTTTTTTCATGAGTACTGTAATTTCAGGAGGGCTAATGCATTTTTGTGTCAGAAGTGGTGGAGGATCTCAGGTCTCAGGAGGAATAGTATTTCGTGGGTCATTTGGTTTGCAAAACAACTGCCAATGAAAGTCTTATTGTTTGTATGCAACCTGCACATATATGAGACTCTGTCACACATCTTCAGCCCAAACAGACAAAGGACAGGAGAGGAAAGAGGTACAAAATGTATTATGTGATCAGAATGTCCCAGAGTATCTGGAAGAGACAGGCCATCAAGGTTCCATATTATTAACCTGTCTGTGAAATGTTCCCTCAGTTGCAGAAAAATACCTAGGGAAAATAAAGAAAAAAAAAACTCTGCAGGACAGGACCCAGTCACAGCTTACTTGGCAACTGTAGCTCTTGTTCTGCTGTGAAAAAGATAAGATGGCTTGAGTTCAGAAAGAAGTTCGTTGGCAATACCCTTTGTGGATCAGCCTTAGATGGATGTGCTGTTGCAGTACAAGTGGGGGTTCTGTGCAATAAAAAGTGATGTCTGTTTTGTATATTGCTTTATAAAGTCCTCTGTGACATTGCAAAGGGAAAACAGAAAAGTGATAGACATGGTAAGGTGCCACCAGTTAAATATAATGCTTCTGTAGAACAATAAAAAAATAAAGAAAAGATGTTAAAATTAGGTGAAATCTCCTGAGGTAATTTCATGCTTATCTTTCACTATATCATTTCCCTAATTGCTTCTTTTGGCAGAGGACATAGCCTCTGTGTATTCTGGTTCAAGGAGATTTTTCTGTCCTCAGTGTGAGTCTAGGTTTCATTATTTCAACTGAACAGATACTCCTAAAGGAAAACAAATTTGGACATAAGTTTTGCTAGCAGCCCTCTGTTATTGGCAAAGTGAAGGGATGGTATGTTCCAGCAACATTGTGTTTGGCTGAAGACTGGAAAGGTGAGTAGCATTTCTCTAGCAGAAATAAAAATTCTCTGTGCCTTGTGTTGTGTGTTTATGCCAGCAGTAACTGCTGAGTCTGCAAGTGTCAATTCTTCTTTGCCAAACATAACCTAATTACGAAAATGAACAAGAATTAAGAGGTCTGAACCTTATTTCAGCAAAGGATTTTGCAGTTTATTTTTGCCTTGTCTAGGAATTGCTGCTAAATAAAATTTAGCACATCTTTCTGAATTAAGATTCCTTCTAGAACAGAAAGCTACTGTCTTTGAGAAGAAAACATTCTTAAAATCAGTAACTAACTAATTTTCAGTAAATGACCTAAAGGAGGCAACAATGTTCTCTCATGAATTTAGGAATTCCCAAATTTGGGAAGAGCTGAGATGATTGCTCAGTGAAGAGAGAATCCAATCAGAAAGAGCCTAAGCAAGTTGGAGGAAAATCTTGGTATGGTCCTTAAAAACTCAAAGAAAACAAGTTCAAAGTCCTCCTCCTTGAAAGGAAGAATTGTCTGCAACAGCACAGGCTGGAAGGATTCATAGGTAGACAGTAAACTAAATATGAGTCAGTGTAGTGCCCTGACAGCCAGAAGGCCAGCAGCTTCTGGGATTGTATTGACAGGATGTTGAGGGTTAGTGTTTTAAGGTCACTTAAAGAATCACCAGCGAAGGTATGGGCAAAACTAGGTTTATTATAAAAACAACAGCAGGAGTAAGTTCATTGGCAAGGTTCACTCCACTACTTACTAGATGGTTAAAACACACCAAGAAAAAGTGAACAAAAATCCAAAATCAATCAATCCTAACCAAAATAAACCCTAAACTATCTCTGTGGAGGTTAGGAGAGGAGAAAATTATAGGAAAAGGATAAGGATAAAAAAGGAATACAGAAGACCCTCCTGCTGAGTCATAAGGTTTAGAGTAGACACCTGTGCTAAACAAAGCCCAGACTTGATCAAAGGTTTACACCCAACAAGACTTAATTTAACTTAAACTTAAGACATAATGAGTTAAGCAATTTAGCAAAGAATTCATACAATATTCACTATACCCCACCAGTAACTTACAAATCTAAAGTACTTCAGAATCTGGGAGAGGAATGGTACATTTGCTATAGCATATGCCCACTTGCCTACACAGAGACGTGATGAATCTACACAAGGTACCTGTGAAAAACTCCTCTTAAATTCAGTGAAATACTCATTTTGGATGCCTTTGCATGTTCTCAATGTGTGAAGGATTGAGTCTCAAGGAGTGAGGGGTATCAGCCCAGGATCCATCATGGCCATTTGGCAATCATCCGAGTACAGCAAACTTGAGAGTATGCTGGCTCTAAGAGATGTCCAGTTCAGAGGGAGGTTGCTCCCCATGGCAGTGCAGGGGAGTTCAGAGGGTCTCATTTTGGACCACTGTTTATAGGGTCGAAAGAGAGTGGGCTTTAGTCATAGTAATTTTCCATCTGGGCTGCTATTTGTGTCTGTAACTTTCTTTGGAAGTTCAATAACAAAAATGTTCCGCTTGGGTCATTATTTAGGCAAGAAAAACAAGTTAACAAAGCTGGTTTTTAACAAACAGTAGCTTTTTAGACAACACTAGTTCCTTAGGAACAGACAGTGTTTCTGAGAGGCTCAAAAGGAGTTCAGCCCAAGTTCAGTTCATCAAGGCTGAGGTCTAGTAAGCATTTCTCAGATCATAGAGCAGCCTGGAGGAGGCGAGGGGAAGGAACTAGGGAAGATTCACCACCACAGAGGAGCACAGGGAAAACTGAAGCAGTGGTTTATTCCTCCTTTACTGACCTCTTGTCAGTCCCTGTCTACACCGCCAGTATTCAGTTTTGGGCCGTTCAGCACAAAGCAAGCACAAAGTGGAATAAGCTCAGCAGAGGATCATAGTCAAGGGACTGGAGCATATGGCCCCTGAGGAAAGGCTTAATGAACTGGTGAGTTTAGCCTGAAGAGGAGGGCTTTGGAGAAATCTAATAGTAGCACTCCTCAATACCTTTGAGGAGATCACTGAGAAGAGGGGTCCTGTCTCTGCATAGCAGTGCATGATCAGAAGTTGAGAGGTGAGAAAAATAAACTGAAATGTGAGAGAGTATAACTGGATAGAAGGAATTGTTCTTTCATCATGATGATGAGGAACAGTGGACCAGAATACCCAGTGAGCTGGTGTAGTCTCTACCCTGTGAAGCTGTCAAGGCTTGAATAGAGAGAGCTCTAAGCAGCCTTGCTGATCTCATAGCTGGCCCTGCTTTGAGCAGCAGCTTGAACTTAATGGCCTTCTTAGCTCTGTTCCAACCTAAATTATTTTGTGATTTTATGGTATATTTCATTGACCTTATTGGAAAAAACTTTCCATGTACTTGAAACAACCTCAACAGGAAATGGAGTCAGGGTTTCTAGCACTGATGAATGGGATATTACTTGGAAAAAAGGAGTATGCAGTAACTTCTGCGGCTGGTTTTCTGAATGTGAATCAGCTTGGTGCAAGCTTTTCACCCTAACCTGATCCAAAAGGGTGAAATATTGCTTGGTATTTTTCCTTACCAGGCCTGCCAGGTTTTGAAAACCTAGCTGGGAAAAAAACCAAATGCAATAATCAGATCACCATCTCCAAATTTAAGAAATGAAAAGCTTTTGAGAGAGTGAATACAAGATACCTAGAATTAATTGTTGAAATAATTTCCATTTGTGAGGAAATGAGGCTGGTAATGATGGCAGAACTTCATCAAGTCTGAGAAATAATAAAGTGTAACAGAGGAGTTCTATGTTGATTATGTTAGATGATAAGGCTTGATCTGGAACTGTGTGCTGGCACCAAAAGACATGAATAGAGTGCATGACAAACTCACATGCCGCTGGAAAGGGAAAAAATAAAAGCAACCCATAAATTAAGTGTTGCTTCTACCAAATGGACCTTAGATTTCAAGATGTGCAAACGTTTCCTCCATCATGGAAATTTTTTTCCTAAGATTTATGTTGTGTAGATGATTTTGAGGAAAGACATCTGTACTGAGAGAAACGTAATTTGCATCTTTTCTGAATCTGGTCATAAGAAGAATTGTGAGGATTTCGGGGGGGGTCAGGAAGCAGGCTGAGTGAACAGAGGCATGTACAACCCTGTGAAAGATGTAGCACCATATCTAATTACCTAAATGTAATTATGTAATGTATTTGTGACTTTTGCATCTTCAAGATGTAGTGTCTTAATTTACACAGATATAAAGCAATGGCCTCCTTCCAAGATAAATGAGAATATTCTGATAAATGTTAGCATGGATCACATTTCTGTACAGCCTTAGATTTTTCTTATCAGTGGGTCCTCACTCATATCAGGCAGAAAAATAGGAAGATGTGCCACAGCTTTTACACATTTGAAGTTTTTCTTTAAAACCTATTGAAGGCAATGATTGACTTTGTGGTAATGTAAATATCTGGATATCAGACCAATATTTGTGCTTCTCAGAAGGCGGTGTTATAATCTAAGATAGCTACATGAAAAGGAGATGTTCCTTGTGTTGAGAAGTTTAATCAATATTTTACTCTCTCAGCTAAGAACAGAGATAATTGCGAAGGCAGAAGTTTCCCCTGCAAGAAAATTTGACTGAAAAAGCTGATTTCTGGGTTTCCCAAGGAAAGCATTGCAGTGATTCTAGATAGAAACAGTTAATGTCACTAAAACTGTGAATTCAAAACTGAGGAGAAAAATTTAGAAAAAAAGAAACATGGAAGTGAAGTAAAAGCATTTCTGTAACAGGAATTATGTTTTGAGATGGGAAAAACTGTTTTAGCAGAAGTAATTGAACAGGTCTTAACTGACTGGCAAATATACGCAATTCTGTCTTGCCATCTTTTGTTACTTCAGAAGTAATTAACTAACAAAAGGAAATACTGATGGTTTAAAATATTTTGTGGCCTGTTATGGAGCTACTTGTTTGCCTGTATGTCTGAAGCGTGCTGCTGGTGTTCCAAATAAAGCAGCCCTTAACAGACTGAGTTCCAGCAGAGGTGTGCTTTGGGCTGAGTCTTAGAGCAGAGAAAGAAATGGAAAGATTGTCCTGTCTCTGACAAGCTGAGAGCACAGCATTTTGTCTGTGGTCCTATTCTGTCATTCCAGTGTGACTGTTGATTGAGCTGAATGCAGAGGACAAATATTCTGTCATTTTCAGCTCCTATTCATCAAGTCTTAATTGGAGTAACTCCAGGATTTATTATCTTATAGCAGCAGTAGTTTGCATGGAAAATTTGTTGTGTTTTATTACTATGTAACAATGCCATTCAAATAGTGTTGACTTGTATTCAGTTCCACTTCCTTTTCTTCCTCCAACAGTAATGAATTTAAGGGTGCTTGCAATCCCTCTAGTAGCTTCATTAACATTTATAACTTACAGAGGAAAGTTAGGAAAAGACAAAACGAGTCTTCCATGACTGGTTGTCTTCCTGTGGCTTCCCTGTTTATTCCTTTTATTGTGTCCTTTTTTAATGTTTTCTTTTTTTCTTTTCTTTTTTTTTTTTTTAATAGGAATGGGTTGCTCAATCTGATCAAGATAAATTCTCTTCCTATTTTATTTGGAATAATTTAAGGTTATTACCAAATTTTTTCCTAAAAACTACCAATATTTTAGGAACCTTCTGTTGTGGTCACTGACAGAGATTTCCAACTGCCAAGTGATACTTTGGATGCAGGGAATTTTTCTGACCTGCTTCTGCAAGTGAGAAATCACCTTGAAAATATAAAAAAAAGTAGCATAACAAACTAAGAGATGTGGCTGGAAAAATTGTTGAAAGCCTGTTATAAATATTTATGGGTACTGAAAATTCAACCACAAATCTAACTTCTGAGGAAAACAGCAAGGGTGGATTTTGTATAGGCCCACCATAATGAATGTTTGTTTACATGTCCAGTGTTAGAGTATATCAGAATAAGTACCTAGTAACTCCAAGTAAACTGAAGGACTGGAGAGAATTCCAGCTACACCACATTAGATGTTTCAGGGTATCATTTGAAATGATACACAGCTGGGTGTATTGAGAATTTGGTTGCACAGACCTACACTTCATGAAGCCTCGGTGTGACCATTTGCAGCTGTGGAGGAGAAAATTCCTGCTATACGTCTTTCTTCTAAATAATCATCTAAAAGAAATCATTTGTGTTCATCTTGCCTGCATTCTGGGCTTCAAGGTTCTGTGAATTGCAAAGAAGCATGCTCCTGAGGATATGCCTATGGAATTAGATTTACACCCCCAAAGAGTTTGACCATCAGTGTACATATCAGAAAGAGGCCAGGAATTCAGCTAATTGGTTACTCTGCTTCCCTGTCTGACGGCAGGCAGCTCACCTGTCGCACTAAGTACAAATGAAATGGTTTGGGATTTTTGCCTTGGTTAGCAGAGGTGCTGTTGGTTATTTCTTGAGCTACAGCTTTAGGAAGAGGCAGACCTTCACTTGGCTAAACAGATTGGGAGTTATAGCCTGGACATCAAACTGCAGAGGAAAATTTCTGAAAACTGTCACAAATTGCTTTTTACTTCCTTGGTCTCAATGTGATCCCAGGAAAATAAGTTAGTTGTCTGATGGAGACAACAGTCAGTAGGCTGTGCTGTTAGATGATTTTAGCATATAAATATTGCAGGCATAGTACAAAAAGGAAAGATGAACACTGCACAGGACTGTAGTGCTCTAGATGTGATGCCTTCCCCAGGGAAATCTTTCTTTCTGTGCCTATTTTCCTCCATAAACCTGGATTAGGTGAGTGTAGAACAGCGCAGCTGCATTCTGGTCATCTTCAACACTATGAATTCTGGGTTGGAAAAAGGGAGAACAATTTTTAATCATGCTGAATAGTGTTTGGCCTGTTTGTTTCTGTCTCAAGTGGGAATGAAGTCCCCTCACTTTCCACTGGGGATGAATAAATAACAGCAGTAATTGGAGGTGGAATCCTCTGTGGACTGAAGTGGGAGACCACCCAAGGGTGAGCAGAGCAGGGGTGGATGTGCCATCTCCCATAGAAACTGCAAAGGCTTTTACAGAATTAATTCTGAAGAGTGTGGGATGGAGAATGTTTCATGTAATATTTGTCAGCTACCCAGTGTTGTGACCTCAACTCAAAAGCAGCACACATACCCTGAGAACTCAGGAATTGCTTGATGTCTGTTTCAGAGAGGATACTGATCACACTTGGTGTGTTCAAACCAGGATCACTTCCCAAGTGCAGCTGCTAGCCCTGAACATTCATGACTGCTGAGACAAAAGCTGTGCACACAACATTTTTTAATGTGCCTTATATTTTTTTTAAGGCTCTTGATATGGACATCAAGAGGACCAAAACTGTGGGACACTTTGCAAGACCCCAGTCACTTAGATATGGCTGCAGTAGCTGTCTGTGCCTCTGCAGGAAGGGGTAGTGTTCCTCCACTTCAGAGCAGCAATAAGAAAATAAACACATCATAAATTTCTAAGATTCAATACTTCTTGATCATAGGAACAGTGAATTCTGTGTCCAGTTATACACAATTGCTTGGTCTCCTGTAATGTGGGTAACTAATCATATCATTAGAGTCACAGCATGATCCTTCACAAAAGGGTGGGAAAACAGTTTCCATAGAAGAATGAGACGGGGAAAGAGAAAAGTTCTGTCTTTAAGTGAAAGAGTATAGTTACGGGGAGGGATAAAGATTGTGTCTGGAGAACAAGAATAGAATCTGAGGTCCTTGTCACAGAAAGGCTGGGAATGTGTCAATCACCATGTGAGATGCAGAGACTCTCCAGCTGTGATATGTACTTCAGTGGGATGCTCTTCAAGACATATTTTCCAAGGTTATTTAATCAAATTTAAGAAACATTAATAAATTAGATGAGATGAGACAGCCTGCTCTGACAGGGAGAAATGCTGGCAGGTCTTAGCAACACTTTCTAAACTGAGTCATTCTGCTTAGATGCCTGAAGTAGGAGTTTTGGCCATCCCACAAGTGAGACTGGAGAGGTCTGTGTATTTTATTGAAACTCCCTTTGCTGATAATCCATTTTCTTGTAAGTGGATCATGATTGACAGCATTGCCTCTGCTAGAAAGTACATTCCCCTCCTTCCAGATGTTCCTCTTTATTCCTCACAAGGTCACATTTAGGCCCTAGTCATCACTGGAGTGCCCAGCAAGATAAGCTCAAAATGCATGGCGAGCTGAAGAACTGAAAATGGACCAGATGACTGAGGTGGTAAAAGCAGAGGCAGAAGAAACAGTGCCTCTGAAAGAAGGTGGTGTAACGGGGACAGGAAGTTAGAGGTATAATGTTGAATTAAGTAAGTGTTAGAGTGTTATTTTTTGAGGATCTAAAGCTTTGTACTGCTGAAAAATTGTTCACCCAGTTTCTTTTCTTATTGATTTTTTGGTTGTGATTACAACCCAAAATAACCGGGCCTATTCTGAATCTGGTTTTCTTGGCCAGAAAGTCTAGATTTATCACTCAACCACCTAAGTTAGATGCATGAACATAAACAGTGTGATCTTCCCCTGTAGACAGCGAAACTGTATAAAAGTGTAAATAGTGACGCTTGTAAGAAGTTTTATTAGTTGTCTTATCACTCCACACCCTCCATTTTCCCCACTTGGAGAGCTTAGGCTGAGCACTTCCACATGGGAGGTGGATATCACACAAATCCAGCAAAGCTGTTTTCTGTGACCTTGTTAGTGCAAATTGTTGTCTTCAGGCCATGTCCTAGCTGTGAAATCCAGCTTTCCTCAGTCAGCTGAGGGAATGTCAGTGTCTCTGGTAAGCAGATGCAGAAAGCTAACTGTGGGCCACATCACAGCCCTGATGGCATGAATTTCTCTTAATGAAAATTGGGGATGACCTATGCCAGGGTGTGAATGCGAGAGGAAGACAAAAAGGCTGCTGAATCTCCCATGCATCTCCACTCTTTCACGGCCTTACATGCATGTAATTTGTTGCTTGTGAAGGGTAGATATAGAAGTGAAACCACAAGCCTGCAACATCTGTTCTGTCCTGCTAATGATTATTATTCATCACCACCCTATCACCACCTCCGATTGCTGCAAGGCCACTGATATCACTTCCCTTTCTCTTGTTCTCAGATATGTGGCATGGTACTGACAACCAACAGCAACACATTCATTTTGGGCTGGTTACAATTTCTGGCAGTTAGACCAGCTTACTTCTGCTGTGGTACCTACTTTATTGTGCCATCAGGAGATAAAACTTCTAAGTTTTGTGGGGTGTTCGGGGTTTTTCTTGACTGTTGAGCAATTTCAGCGTGATCCTGACAGAAAATTCAGATTATCTAGCCTAAAATTTATACTATTACCTTTCACATGTATAGGTCTGTTATCCATTTACTTGAAAAACAGATTTATTTCCATCAAATGGCCTTACGAAAGAATAATTAGCATATGGAAAATATATGGCATTTTACCAGGTTGGAATTGTGCAGCAGAGTTAAATCTACTCTTGAAAAATTTCTCTTACTAGTGTTTAAAAGATAAAATCTGCTGAACTGTGTTTGTGAGAAAATCTTGATGTTTAGATGTTATTTGCAGTGCTAATTTAAGTGTGCAGGATGTTTGCAAAGCAAGCAAGGCATCCTTTTCACAGATGAGTATGTTGAGTTTTGCCAAGGTGCAAAATTGTGTGTTTTGAACTATTGTGCAGCAACTGAATTGCTGATTACATCAGTATTCAGCAGTCTCTGATGTGAGTTCCTGGCTCTGATCACTAAATGACTTAATTAACTGATTTGTTAGTGTGACAGATTTGTAGTTGCAGAGAGTAATTTATAAATACCATGTGCTGAACAAGTTTTTGTTTGCTGCACATAATATTAATTAGCTAATGATTTTTCCAGAAAATACATTCAGAATAGCATTTATTCATCCTGACATTCACATCTTCTGACAAACACCAATGACAGATTCAGTCATCAATGGACTGAGAATGGCAAATATTCCCCAGGATATCTTGGCTATCTTGGCTGTCCTGGCTGTGAGTGAGGAGGGGTAAGATGTCTTGGAGAGTTTCAAAGACCTAGCACTCTTCAGAAAATGTTAGGTAGAGAGGCAGAACCTCAGAGAGAGGAGTTTCCAGTGGCTCCAGAGGATGGGAAGGAGCACAGGAAGGCTGAGCCTAACTGAGCCTCTGGGTAATACAGATAAAAGCAGCTCTTCTGTGGATTCAAAACTTCTCATGCTCTTTTGGTTCTTATTGTTATGACTATACATTGTTTTTTATGTAGAACGAGGGGCTAGGCTGGCCTACTAGCACTTAGTCACTAAAAGAGATGGACCTGCTCTTTCCAACTCTTGGCTGCAAGCCTCCCTGTCAGTTGGCAGAAAACTCTCTGATGTTTTGGTAGTTTTGAAGTTGTTCATTGAGCATTGAGCATTCCTTTAACCCCATAGTAAAATGATTAATTGTCAGACCTTGTCCCATATAGAATTAGGGGGAGATAGGACTGGGAATGGGACTGGTCCTTTCTGTACTAGGAAGCCATCAGCTCCTGTCAGCCATCCCACAAAACCTACTCTGATTCCAAAGGCCTATTCACTGGCTGAAATCGTTCGTTCATTCATTCATTCATTCATTCATTCATTCATTCATTCATTCACAGGTTGGGCACACAGGGCTTTCTGTCCATGTGAGGTTGGCCTCTTGTAGGGCAACTCAGGCTATTCTGGCTGAACTGGGTTCTTCAAAGCTGCCTGCCTGCCTAAGAAGGAAATAAACTTTACCAGGGAGGAAGAGAAAGCAGGCTGGGCTGGCTGGTGAGCAGCATCTGGGTACCATCTGGGTTTGCTGATGTTATAATCTGATCTGCAACTGGAGGCTCACGCTTGAGCACAGTCAGCATCAAGCTGGATGGTTTTACTTATGGATGAGGACAAATCAGTCTCGTGAGACCTTCTCGTGGCTAAGCAGCCATGGTAGGAATCTGTTGTAGACAACAATGAGCAGCTGAAAAGGATGGATAGAATATGTTTTCAGTCATCACATCTCACTCTGATTTCACTAGTGGTGCAGGCTTTTAACTTAAGGATGGATTTTAAATTTCTATGGTGAAAGAATCACAGAATGGATCAGGTTGGAATGGACCACAGTGAGTTATCTGGTCCAACCTCCCTGGTCAGACAGGGCCATCCTAGAGCACACTGCACAAAATTGCATCCAGGCAGTTCTTGAGTATTTCCAGGGAGAGAGACTCCACAATCTCTCTGGGCAGCCTGTTCCAGTGCGTGGTCACTCACACAGTTAAAAAAGCCTTGTTTAGTATTGCATAGCTTTTCTATGGAAGAGAAATGAAAATATATTATTGCAATATTAAGCACTAAATGGGAGCCTATTAATGGAGCCATTTATTATTGTTGTTATAATAATGATATTGGTCTTCATCCGTATTTTTCAGCCAAACCTTTTACTCCCTGTGGCATTGATGGAGTACAGTTTGCTTTGTGGAGTTTGTAGTTGACACAGTTTTTCATCTTACACTGGAAATATAAGAATGAATGACTACTTCCAATTCAGGTGGTATTGGTATTTTTATTATGTTGGCTACTATCTGCTGGCTCTAAGCTCACTTTTACTCTAGCATTTATATTTCCTGTACTTTCTATTGAGAAATGTGAAAACAAATTCAGATGGTCTTCTTGTGACAAAGAAATAGGAAAGAACCTCAGCCTAAGTCTGTTGCTGAATATACCACCTAAGTTCCTGAGTAGATGCTAATGTCACGGCTGCCCCTGGAACCAGAGGTGCCAGGAAAGGTGAAATGCAGAGATAAGAAATCCATGGCCCTGCCAATGTCCTTAGCACCGATCTCTTCTATTGGCTTGAGAAGGAGTCACTCTGGTTTTCTTTCTTTCAGTTTAATTTCTGTGATGGAGAGAATACCCTTATGGAGGCAAGACTTAAGTTCTGTGTGCATCACCAAGACTCATCAGACTGATGTTTTCACAAGGCATTGAAGCATACTACTAAATTTCTTTGTAACTGAGGGTGTTTTGTCTTCAGCAAGAGTTGGCAGGCAGATCTGCTCTAAGGCTTCTCAGCTTAGGCAAAACGATAGGAAAGAGTCTGGATTTTCAGTACTCTGAAGGATACACAACTTAGGCAGACAGCTTGACTGCACCCCATGCCACTGCTGACCCTTTGACTGGTTATGAACCTAGAATGGTGCTAGTCAATAAATTCATATATTTTGTTTTGTGTTGCCATCTACAGTGTTTGTGAACAAACAGTAGTCAAGCAGTTTTGGTATATAATCAAGAAACATTAAAGAGTTTGGAGAGTTCCCCTTCCTCTACTAAGAATGGCCAAACTCTGCACAAAATTAAGATATAAAAAAGCATTGGTTTATTGTTCAGTGAAAGGTGCCCTTCCCACTTGATTCTGCACTCTAGAAGCTGAGATTTAAAACAAACTTCTCAAGATCTGAGACAAATTATGTTAGCTAAATAATGTGGTGTTGCAGAGTCTGCAGGTTTTTTTATTGAGTGGAGAAGACAGGAGGCATTTTCCTGGCCTGCAACAAATTCTGTTAATATACAGGTGAATCTGATTTTTGGTGCTCTTACACTGGCATATGTTAGAGAAAGCTTTACAATAGATAATTCTACTGTATCTATGGAGAAAATGGAATAAGAGAGCAAACTTAAAGGTGTTAAAAAAAAAAAAAGGAGAATTACAAATCTTCATGTGGGACTTCCAAAAATCATTGAAGACTTTCCAAATGCTTGATTGATGCAGACACTGCTCAGAGAAGGCAAGAGATACTTGGACACAGTCTTACTTATGTGGCTCAGTTTAGTTCAGCCATGGTCTTTCTTTAAGGATGACACAGAAGTTTTCATACTGGAATTTATTTGTTCCTTTTTCTGCTTTCCCCTTCAGAATGAACTGAATGTTTTGTGAGGAAGTTTTGAAAGTCTCTTTATTCTGTTTTGGTACAGAAATCTGGATGCCTTTTCAGGAGGATAGTACCGGGTTCTTTAAATCTTGTTCTTGGATAAATGCCTATCCAAAAAAGGGACACCATTTTATTTGCTTCCATTGGGCAGCTATTGCAGCTGTTTTGTATTGCAGGGTTGCATGGGCATTTAGGGAAGCTGAGTTCATCCGCTTTGTTAACTCTGCTCCCTCTTCTGCTGGTGTTGCTGTAGTTGTCTTTCCAAACACAGAAAAAGGAGCCTGCTAGGTTTGTTGTAAGAAAGAGGCATAGAGTAATTTAGGTTGGAAAAGACACCTTTGTTCATCAAGTTCAGCCATGAACTCAACATTACTGACTCCAGCACTAAACATTCAGTGCCACACCTACACTCCTTTTGAATACTTCCAGGGGTGGTAACTCAACCACTTACCTCGGCAGTCTGTTCCAGTGCTTGACAGCCCTATCAATGAAATTGATAATATCCAACCTAAACCTTCCCTGGTGCAACTTGAGGTCATTTCCTCTCATCCTGTCACTTGTTGCTCTGGAGAAGAGACTGATCCCCACCTGGCTACAGCCTCCTTTCAGGCAGTTGTAGAGAGTGATAAGGTCCCCCCTGAGGCTCCTTTTCTCCAGGCTAAACAGCTGCAGCTCCCTCAGCCACTTCTCAGATGACTTTTTCTCTAGGCTCTTCATCAGCCTTTTTTTTTCACAGCAGTGATAATTATAGGAAAACCTAGAAAACTAGAAACTGAAGCAACAGGAAAAGCTGATGTTAAATAACGTAAGACTTTTTGTATGGCATGTACCTATGAATTGACATGCTTTCATTTGAGTACTTGTGATAAATTCTTCTGGTCTTTCTCCATTGTTATCAATGCCACAGAAAGAGTGAATATTCACAGCCAACCCTATTTGCTGAAATTACAGTGATCCATGACGTTTAATCAGAAAAGCCTCCTCCTTAAGTGTGGGCAACACCCATTTAAAAAATGGGTCGTTTTGGAGGTGTGTGATATATGTGCCTCTGGATTTTATTGGCAGTCTGAATGCAAAAGCTTTGGATTCCAAGTAGAAGGGCGACTGAAATGAGAGACACTTAAAAATTTTTCCTTAAACTTATCTAGCTTTATAGAGGTTTGTGTATATGACATATGGAAGAACTGTGAGAAGCAAACTGACATATGTGCTTTGCTTGGGCCAAAGTCCTAGAAATAAGTTGGATATGAGTTAATTTATGTGATACATGGAAGGCTAGGAATAGAAACTGCCACCTTTGCTGTTAGTGTTATCTTCCAACTAATGTTTCTGCATACTTCAAAATGAAACTAAAGTATTTTAAAATGAATTGCCTTTTTTTTTTTTTGTTTTTTTTTGTACAGAGATTGACACTGTGGGGAGGGAAGGAGTCTTAGAGTTCCAATGATTAAAGACTGCCATCTGGAAATTAATGAAGTAGCCTCATATAAATATCTAGTATATAGATTAAATGCATTTAATTCATTATGGTTAAAATTCATCTGGTTTTTGGAGGAAAGAGGACATAAACACTTCAAGGGGACGAGCATTTAAATTATACTCTACATTTGTGAGTGCTTACAGTTGTGCTGCTATAGTGAAGAGAGGATTTTTTTTTGTTCTTAACTATTTTTGATTGTGTAGGGAGTTTCAGGTTTTCATTAAAAGTCTGAACAGTAAAAATACATTCATGGGTGCTGTACTGAGTTACATTAATACTGTAACAAAAACTCTATTTTTGCATACTCCAAAAAGCTGCATTGGATTATACTGTTTTTTAATGTCTTTCTATTGAAACTGCTAAATAGTACTTCTTCCACACTTCAATTTCAGAGAGATCAAGTTACCATTTTTAAATCTGTTGTATTATGAAAAATTATTTTTAGGCTTTGCCTGAGGAATAGTTAATTGTGGAAAAGAAATGAGGAAGGAGTTGAACTTCTGAATCCTATTTCCTAAGTTAGAGCTCTTTTTTTTGATGGCAGTGTTTCGTGCCTTTACCTCTCCTCTGAACTCACCCCCAAAAAAGCTGTAATCTTGTGGGACATGGATGTTGTGAGCTCTGAGGTTTATGACAAGAGTGAGCTCTCAGGGATTAAGGCAAAAGAATGTGTCATTTCTCATTTGTGTCCACACATGAACAATAGTCAAAGACGATCAGTCAGTTTGAAATTTTTTTTATACTTTTGTGGATGTGCAGAAATAACTCTCATGCATCTAAATATTGTCAAGACTTGCAGAATTCTTACATGTCAATAGTCTTGAGTGTCAGCTGAGCAAGGGATTTTAGAATCTTCCTTAACTGACTGTGGTCTCTATTCCGTGCCATTCCTTTCACGAAAGAGTCTCCCCAACAACATTATATACGTGTAAGTTATCATCCACTCAAGCAGGAAAAAAAACCCTCACCAGTCCTATTTTATGTTGTTTTCTCAAAAATTTTTTCCAGGGTACAGAAAAAAAAATTCTATTTTTTGGACCTATTTTTTTTTTAAGATAATTTCTCTAAAGCAACACTATTGTTAACTTAGTGTAAAACCTCCATAAACTAGGTAAGATAAGTATGAGGGATAAAACACATTCTTTTAGCATTACAGTGAGTGTTCCTCTTTTTTCTTTCTTTTATTGGCCATTGAGTATTTGAGGATAAAATCAGATCTTGAATCTAATCTGAGGATATACGGTACTTTTCAGTAATGCATTCTAAATTGTTGTTTGTTTTTTTCAGTTTTCTCCTCAAAGGTGAGAATGTTTTCCTGACGTTCTGAGATAGGTAAATGGGTTGGTTGGTGGTAGAAAGTGTGTGTTTGGACACAGAACCTGTGCATTTTAAATCAGAGTAGAAGCTTCTAGAAAGCAAACTATAAGCTATCCAAATTGTACCGTAAGCCCAAAATAATTTTTGTGTGCCTGCTTGCTTTAGACACAAAAAGATTAGTAATTTTAGGCTTTGGAACTGGGGTTTTTTTGTTCAGGTTTGGGGGTTTTTGTTTGATTTTTTTTTTGTTGATTTTTTTTAAACACTTTTTTCTTCTTGTTGTGTGGGAACCTGTGTTATTCAGAGGGAAACTCCAAAATCTGATAATATGTTGTTCCCAAAACTAAGGTTGTTATTTAACCAACGTCAGGAGAGCAGTGCCCTTCAAAATGTTGAGGCTGTACTGTTGAACAGTTCCAGAAAGGCTACTGTTGCAGTGTGTGTGAATAGAGAATAAAAATTTCATCACACCTGTCTTTCAGCATGGAAAGACAAAAAGGGAGTCAAAGCAACTGATGTGGAATTAATATAGATTTCCTAAAAACACATGGAGCTTGAAAATTTTCTAGTTGCAAGAACCTTCCAGTATCTTACTGAAAGTCTGATTCATCTGAGCTCAAAAGCAAATTTTTCCTGTTGTTAATTCCATCTTGATCTATCCATATTCTGTTATTTACGTGTTCATAAATGTGAAGCTGAAAAAATGTTGTGCACATGACGCCTATCTTGTTTTGAAGTAAGAGGAGCACAGCTAGAAAAAGCAGTCCAGCTTTGAAATTTTCCTGATTATTAATATTCCGGAAGGAGATAGTAGAGTTGAGAATGGTTTGTATCGTACCAAAGAGATTAAGGGTGCAAGCTAGAGGGAAATCAAGCTCTATTTTTTCTTGACTTCTTTGAACACCAAAACTGGTAACAGTGAAGTACATATGGGAGTTAAAAAGGATGATTTTCTATACAGTACTGGGTGAAAAAAACAGTTTCAATGTCTACAAGTTCAATATAGAAATAGTTATTTAAGTTAGCAGTTCTGTAAGATATGTCTTGCTCTGTTTGCAGTCTGGTCAGAAATAATGAAGGACTTTGAATTAAATTTCTGCATTGTGCTTTTCAGAAAGCATATTTTTGTAATGAAAGAGTCATCAAAATTTCATGGCAAACTGGTAAGACTGCTATCGGAATGGTTAGATATACTGTTGGTAAAAAAAATTCTCCAAATATCCTGAAGTGGGAGAAAGTAAAATGTAACTATTCTGATATCACTGCAGTTTGAAAGAAGTTGAAGGGAAGCAAAGAGTTTCGTGCTGTAACCCAGGAGATTAAATTCTCTCTCCTCCTTTGAAAGGAACTGTATTTGACCAAGTCAGAAGAGAGGCAAAATTCCAGGATCATATATAAGGTGGTGAGAGGAAGAAACCAGATCAACAAACTGCAGAATAATGCTTTCCCTCAATTCCCAGGAGTAAGGTGTGTCCCCAAGCCTACCAGCAGTGCCAATGATAGGAAGCATTGCCTACAGGAGATGCAGTTAGGGAGTGGCTAAGTCAAATGGGAATCCACAAATGCTAGTCATGAAAGGGAGCTGCATTCCAGGCTGCTGTTGGAGTTGGTGGAAGTCACTGTGAGGGCTGCTGGCTGTCACCTTACAGGTCATGACAAAGAAGGAAAGTTCATGAGCACTTGAAAAAGGCAGGCATTGGGCCCATCTTCAAGACAGTCAAATAAGAGGATCCCATAAGCAACCAGGTGATCACCCCTCCTTCATTCTCTGGGAAGACAAGGGACAATATGTGCCAGATGGTGGCTTGGAGGCATGTCTTGGTTTAGAAGACAGGNAGTGACCAGACAATACAACTTCACTAAGGACAAGTTGTGCTGGGAAAAGCATGAGCCTTGCTTCGAGGAGGTGACTGTCCTAGTGGGATGAGGGGACAGGAGTGATTGCCACTTGCTCTGACTTCAGAAGGGCTCATGACAGCTTCCAGTAACCAGCGGGGTGAGCATGGGCAGGAGAAGGGAATGGCTGTAGGAGCACTTCTGTGTGCTCAGCGGGACAAATTCCAACTGTGAGGATGCTGCTGGTGGTGGAGAAACAACTGTGGGGATGCTACTGGTGGTGGTGTGACCCAGGGCAGTGGTGGGGCCGATGCTGGTGATGGTCTGGAGTGAGGGCTTGGGTGGTGGTTGGACAAGTCACTTTCTGCATGGTTATGGGTGTCCCTTCCCACCTGGGGAAGGCAGGACAGCTGATTGGGATGTTCCTTGCCACATGGGGAAGGCATCCGTTTGACAGAAGGCAGGACTTCTTCACCCCAATCGTTCAGGCCTCAGTGCTGAAGAGATGGCACCTCTTCACGAGAAGGGGTGGGAAAGAAGGGACCACGTGACCCCTGACAGCTGACAAAAGAACTGTTTGTTGTTGGGAGATCTTGCAGGTGAGCCAACAAGAAGTCCACAGAGTTTGCCTTCTCCCGGCTGAGCTGCTGGTAAGGAGCAGCCAATCACTCCCGTGATGCCATTGGTGTGACCTCAGAGATGGAACCAGGGTGCATTGGTGTAGTGCCAGGTCATTCCTGTGGCAGGCATACCCACTTCCATTGGCTCTTCATTGACTCGAGGTGCCAAGCCTTGCCAGTACAAAGCCATCCACTCTTTCAGTGCTTTTTATTTCTATACATACTCGAGTTTTCTTTGCAAAGTATAGCCGTGCATTTTCTCTTGCTGTCTGGTTGCATATCACCTCTTAGTATGTCACAGGCCCCTTATGATCTGCTTGCATTTCTTCTCTAGGCAAGTACTTAAGACAGGGGTTCTCCAGGGCAGTTCTTAACGTGGGGGGGTGCAGGTACCTGCATGCCTCTGCCCTAGTGGCTTATTCCCATGTACTTCATGCAGTATAAAAGCATTCAGGGCATAACATGAGCTGAAGAGTAAAGAGAGAAGTTTCTCGTGCTTCTGTGCGGTGATTGAATCACAATCTGTTAGGGGGGAAAAAAATAGTTGTCATGCTGGGTTCTGTCGAGACAAGGGAGGCCAAGGCTGCTGAGGTGTGAGTGGTATGCCTGCATCACCATGGTGATGGCAGATCCCCTGGCACCCCTTTATCCTGTGCAGCTCCTCTCCTTGCTCTCACGAATCCTGCTGAAATGTAAGGTAATACCCGTTGATAAGCTGTCTGCTGGACTAATGAGGAAATGTGTCATCTTTCAGCTATTTAATAGTTTCTTTCCTCCCCTTGGCTTGTGCTTTTTTATCACGGCTGCTCTGCAGACCACATCCTTAGAGGACTGGTTGTCGTTTCTTTGGGTTATATTCTGACTTGCTTTTAGGTGACAGAGAAGTGGTGCAGGTTGGGAGGAGGTGCTGACAAAGCCTGTCGTTTTCATGTCATGAAAAGCATTCTGGATGATGGAAACCTCAGGAAATCTTCTCCATATTCATACTGTAGCTCTTGTCATGATGCCATGCAATCAGAAATAAAACGTGAGCTAAATTCATCTAGCAAGGGTCAGAGGGCAGATTGTCTCTAGAACATTTCCTTGGCATGGTTTGACAGGCAGGTTATCTTCCTGTGAAGATATTCTCCCATGATTATGTTTGTGAGTACATAGCCTGCTCCAACTGTGAGTCTTTGGAGGGATTAACTCAAGAGTGTGTGGTGGGGCTGTCAGCACACTTGTTACAAATTTTGAATGAGATTGCCCACTGACAGGAGGATGTTCTGTATAAAAGTGAGAGGTGCTGTGTGCTTTGTGTTGTGCTTTCAGAGTGAGCAGTTAGAAAGACCATACACCACTTTTTATTTAATAGAATGGTTGAAATTGTAGAAAAAACAAATTGTTTAGTTTTGTTCAGAATTGTGTCGCACAGTTCTGGAGGAAAAAATAACATTTTTTCAACTGCTTTCCTATTGAAATAAAGGTCAAGTATGGTGCTGGTGCTCTGGCTACCAGAGCTGTTATGACTGATTTCATTCATCCTTCTGTGCTATTAGAAGTCCTGACTGCAATCCAAAGACAAAATAAAAAAGAGAGCAAAAAAGATCCAGTGCCAGAAGGGAGAAAGCTTCAGTGTGAGAGAAAGTAATCAACCCTTGATTTTGTTTCCTATTACAGGAAAGTCATTTTACTGCTGAAGAGACAAGGATTTGTCATGCCCCTGCTTGCAAAAATGACAAGAGAAAGGGACAGCCATTGGAGCTGTGGATCTGATGTGTTTGATATATCTTATGCAGATGGTAGGTATCTAGGATTGTTGTTCTAGATAGCAGGCCTTTTAACCAGATAGTGGAATTACACTGTTTGAAGATAGAAGTTTTTAAAAGTGCCTTGCTGTTTGCTTGTGGAGCTCATCAGGAGAGAGAAGTAGCCATTTGACAGCACTGTGCTAGCTTTGAAAGAGCACAGAAGGATTACAGACACAAGCTGTACAGACACCAGCTGTGACATCAAGTTAGTTATGGACACAGCTGTAGTTATAGAAATATGTTTCTAGGAAAATGATTTGCCAAGTGCCAGGTATATCAACAACACAGCTAGAGAGATTTGTGGCAAAAAGACCAGAAAATGCAAAGCTACAGAAAGGGATCTTTAATTTACAGCATGAGCAATCCTGTGGTTAATCTGAGCAGAACAATCAGTTCCAGGGTGATCTAGCACTAGAGGAAAAAATAACACTTCAGAGGGCAGGCTGTCCTGAGTTCTGGCAGCAGCAAGTGCTAGAGGATTCATTAGCCTCTGAGTTATGGCAGGATTTGGGTTTGCCAGTTTTCTTGGACTAGGCAGGGACTAACAGATGCTTGGCTCAGAGGTGCTGTCAAGTATGCTAGTCCTGGGAGAGAGAACACACCGGAGGCTGAGATGCTCTTTTGCCAATTTTTCTTCATCCTTATAATCTCTGCTGTTTGCTTCACACCCTCCCTCTCATGTCAGCACGGCTGCTCTATGTGGAGGGCTGAGCTGAGAGACAGGGTGACCTCATGGCAGGCCATTCCCTTAGGGATGGGGTGCTGTCCCCTGGTGTCTGAGGCAGGCAGGCAGGTGACAGGCTTCAGTGACAATTCTGACGTGGCCAGCGTTCAGCTGGGAGCAGCAGGAGACGGGCCTGGAGAGGAACCTTCCAGCACTGAGTCCAAGGTTTGTTGAGGAGAAAGGCCCCAAGGGGAAGGCTGGAGCCAGTCTGCCCACCCTGAGAGTCTGATGTAGGGCAGGCCTGGGCAGTGCACCCTGACCTGAGCTGCAGCCCCGGGGCCCATGGCAAAGGGTAGGTGGGAGTCCCTATCCAGGTTGCCCAGGGCAATAAAGTCCCCTCAGACCCTGTCTAGAAAGTGGAGATTGGGGCCTGTTGGAGCCAGGCAGTCACACCAGTGCTGGGCCTCCACACTGTAGCTGCACAGCCTGGGGAGCAGATGAAATATTGACTCAAAGATTCCCTGTCCCAAAGGAAAAGGAAACTGATGCCTCCAGCCAACAGGGAGAGTAAAGAGAAGTAATGTAAAAGACTGGAGTAACAGGAGTCAGTTGCAAGACCCATTAGGTCTCTAATCTTCACTGATGATTGATTCTGGTGCTGCTTTGCTGTGGGACTGTTACGTGTGTGGTTAACTCATTGATAGGCATTACAGTTGCTTCTGTATAGCCAAATGTAGTTCTGGGCATGTCTGCTTCTCTTTCTCTTGCAGAGCAGCAAAAAGGGAAACATGGGAGGAAAGGCCACTGAAGATATTTTGTATTTGTGCACAAGTGGTTTCTTGTGTTAAATGGCATACGTTAGTTAATTGACATTTCTTGCAGGTGTAACTATTTGGAATACATTTTTGATTACTAAATTCTCATAAATGCAAGCCCAGTTGTGTTACATTAATAGACGTGCTGGAGAGTAGCAGGGGGCAAAATATTTTGACAGACTAGTTGGTTCACTTATATGACTAAAAGTGTAGAAACTGTATACTGGAAAGTAAATGTCAAAAGCTTCCCATTTCTGAGACAAAGTAGCACCTGGGTTATGTGATACTGTGAAAAAAAAATGGAAGTTTTTACAGATGAAGCAGGAGATGTGTTGTGAAAACAAAATGGGTCATCAGTATGAGCTAGAGTGGCATACACACGGCTTTCATATGCTCAGGGCTTATGTCAGAGGTGTAGGCAAAGAGTTGTGATAAATATTGCTCTCTTATGGTTGGATAGTGATGAAAAAATGCTATTAGCTCCAAGAAATAGGTGAATAAGTTTTCAAGAACTGAAACAGACACAGCAGTGGAAAAATAATGAATATGGCTAGGATGGGAGAGGTATTACTAATGCTTCTACCAGAAAAGTGACATTAACAGCTGCAGAGGGAGACTGTTAAATGCATCTTGTATATCAGAAGAAACTCAATTTCCTTTTTTTGTTATGTTGTGGTCCAGATGTATTTGGTAAAGTTTATGCTTCCAGTTAGTTACAAGGACTTGGGGCTGATGCCTTGTTTGGGTGAGGCCACATTTAATCAATGAGTTTTTCTCTCTCTGCCACCAACAGGGAGACCTCTTTTAAAATCATAGAACTGTTAAGATAGGAAAAAACCTCTAACATCACTGAGTCCAGCCATTAAAGATCTTGGATTCTTATCTCTGGGTTCACACTTTGCAGGATGTTAGTGACCTTGTGGAGGTTACTTTACCTTTCCTTTCTTGGTTTCCTTCTGCGGGGACTCTGAGAGTACCAAGGCTATGTTGATGATTCAGAATCTGACAGTGTGTATCTTTGGTCTCTTTTTTCCAGTAAAGAAAGTAGGAGTATAATGGCAGGATAGTCCAGGATAGTTCTGACTGATTCTTAATCTTCATAGTGACCTTTCAAGAGCCTTGCTCTAACCAGCTGCTACTTGCCTAACAGTGTTGAGGGGCTGATAGATCCCTGGCTAGATGATACATCCAGCAGTAGCTGGCCCTAAGAACAGCTGTGGCTTTGTGGAGAGAGGTTTTAATGCAGCCATGACATCTTTCTGATAGAAGAAGGAGCAAGGTGTAGCTGGGATACATAGTTTTAATAGAATAATAGTGTAGCTGCACTGAGGGATGGGATTTAGATATCAAATTGCAATTGTAGAAGACATGTTTAATCAAAAACTACAGAAAGTGAGAGGGGGAGGGGAAGAGGTGAGTGGGATATTGAATATTTCCGAAGATATGCACAGAGAACCAGAGCTAAAATGGAACAGAGGGTGTGATCTCAGCTGCAGATCCATCACAGTGTTGGCACTTTTATTTTTATGGAACAACCGTTGTCTCGTCACAGGATGAAAATTGCACAGTCTTCATCTTTTCAACACTGGTAGGGTTATGACTATAAAAGTCATATGGTCTAAGAAAAAGATCACAGCTTTAGTCAGACTGAAGAAGTATTTGATGGTGTATAATGTAGAACTCCAGATCACTTGCATTTTCTTTAAGCCTAGATCTGGGAGACCAGAAGACTCTACAGAAGTGCTCTGTATTTATTTACCAAGAAACTGTTTGTGAAGGAGGAGAGTAAGGAAGGAGTGTTACTGACAGATGCTGGCATCCCAGATGTTCTTGTTGAGGAACATTTCTTGTTTTTTAGAGCAGGCAAGGTATTTTGTGTCTCTTGACTATTGCTGGTGTGTTAGAAACCCACTGTATAAAGGTCATGAAGGTGGATTTCCAGTAAACAGTCCTTTTCCTCTTTTTGCTTTTCTTTTTTTTTTTTTCATGCTTTCTCTGAGCATTCAGAAAGAAGGAAAACTTCTGTTTTCTGTTTTGCTGAGAACTACATGTGACCATTGATATGTGTATCACTACATGTATATTACTAAACCAAGAATGCTGTATTCAGGAAGTCAGCATTGTAGGGGAAGCAGCAGCAGTGCCAGTCTGATGTTTTCTATTGTATGTTGAAATGGAGTAATGCTGAGAAAAACGTACCTGGAACTTCTTCCGTCTCTCTGAGAATCTGATCCTTTGAGTAAATAAACTGCCTGAGAATGAACTGGGAAAGGCACAATGAGTCTCCCACAGAGGGAGAAGAAACAATTTTTTAGGATCCTTCATTGCAAGGGGTCAGGAGATGGGAAACGGGAATTTGCAGTTTAATTGTCTTTTTCAGTGCAACGTTTAGTCTGTGTGTATTTTAAACAACAATAGGTCAGCATGCTATTTAAATCCCAGTCTAAACTATGAAATTGTAGAGGATTTGAGGCAAAATCCATAGCTGTGGAAACAAAGAGTGAGGGAGGAGCATTTGCCCATTCTCTGTCTCTGAACTATGAATTACTGCTGTCATGCTATATGAGAGATTTATCATACATATAGGCCTATTTAGAGTAAATATAGCTAACAATCTATTACACTGTCATGCAATAATGCAGCATGTACTGGTGTGGTTGCCAAGCAGATAAAGTTAGAAGTGATTAGTTCCACCCTCTGAAAAGTCACATGAAAATGAGCACTTAATGTCTCTGCTCAGTAGAAACAAGATGAGACACAAATTGAGTTGTCAAATTCAGAGAAGTAACCAAGCTAACACAAAGTAACCATGCTAACACTGATGCCTGAGGTGGCCACCTAAAAACAGAGACTAGACAGGAATAAGGGAATAAAGGTAGGCATTTTTTCGAAGGACCTTCAGAGGTACACCCTGGGGAGTTCAGCGGCTACTGCCCAAATGGATCCCAAAATGGACCACAGGTCACGAGTTCTTCACAAGAAGAAGTTCTTCTTCTTCTTTTCAAAGTTTGGTTGATTTGCATATCAGGGTTAATTCTCCAATTAAAGCTCCAGTTAATGATGTAATTTCCCCAAGCTTGCCCCTCTCTCCAAGATGTTGGTTTACACTTTTTGGACCTGGGAGGGTCTGAGTGCCCTTGGAAAGCAGGCCTGGAGAGGCTTTGATATGTCTACCTAGCATGAGAGAGCAGAAGATAGTAAGCTGCAAGAAACTTCAGAGTTACACACTAGGCAGTACAAGATTTGGAAAATATAAAATTTCTTATTTTCCAAGTCATCAACACAAAGCAGAGAGTGATAGTAGGTCCGCTATTATATCACACTTTCATCTTTCTGACTCCTCAGGAGACAGTGAATGACAGGTACAGCTGATTGTGGGTTGGGGGCTTGTAGCAGAAAGGAGAAAGGGAAAATGTCAAAAAGCTGTACCTCTTCCTCTTTTTTTCTTTAGCTTCATAAATAATCTACTTTATACATAGTTTAAAAAATTTAAATCTATATGTTTAAAAAATTGCCTGTTCATTTATCTTCATGGTGTATTTAGGGTACCTTTTTCTGTTTGCAAGTGGCCCTGGTGCTGTTACCTGGGCTATCACATGATGCTTGTAAGTGATATTATCTGATCTACATGTTTGATGCTCAGCTGTGCACATTCTGATGTGTCAGCCTAGTTCTTTACGTGGCTTTAATGTCCAATGGACACAAAACAAGTGCCACCTTCTGTGCTAAAAGGAGACAGCTGAATGTATTAACTGGCACACAACTTATTTAAGTCACCTAGACAACTACTTGAATTATTAGTTTCTCCAAGTTTTTAATTTTTTAAAATATTCATTTACAACCTCAATATTGTCAACATTGTATTGGAAAGCAACCACCTAAGAACTCTTGCAATAATATGCAGAAAAAAATTGTCACTAAGTATGATCAGCACCTGGCTTTTTAATAGTTAATACCACTGATAACATTGAAGACTTAAGCTCTTAGAGAACTTGCTGAAATTTTTAGCCTTTCAAAGTCCACACATTTTTTTGTAAACAGTGTGTTTATATTCTCTATAGAAAGCAAGAGAAATTTATGTCCTCCCATGTGCATTTCAGCTTATTTTGGCATCATCTTAGGCTGATTCCAGGTGCCTAAGGCAGATGTCCAAAAGAAGAGAAATGAGGAAACTGAAGAAAAAGGACAAGAAAAAGGAAATTGAACTTTTGCTGTAACGGGCCTGTGAAAAGTTCAGCTATTACCTCTTTCAAGGTGTATTCTGCTTTTCACTTTCAAGGAAACTTGCCATGGTTCTGAGTATTTTCCAGGCTGTTGTCTCACTTTATGCACTGCCCTAAAGATGGTGTGTGTGGATGTGGGTGTAGCTGGAAATGTAGCTTGCTTTCCCCGCATCCACTGCAGCATTCAGCTTACTTGCTTGGGTTGCTTGTGTGGTTAAGGTAAGTGCTCCAAACATTCGCAGTCTAGAACCATTACGTGTCTAAAAGTGGGTCTTCCCTCTTATCTCTTCTAGGCTTGTGACATATGGCCTTTCCCTCACTAGAATTCTGCAATTCTTCATGGTCTTAGCTCTAAAAAGCCTTTTTTTTGGCATTATTTTCTTATGCAAATTAAGACCCTGGTGAAACAGTTTAGTCACAGTCTGACCAAGCCCACAAACAATTTTAAAACAATTAAGCCAAGGCGGACTTTAAAGGATTTTTATGGTTCCTTGCCATATTTTATCTTCAGTATGAACTTCTTAAATTGTCCAAACCTTTAGTCAGTCCCACTGGACCATCATCTTTACTCTTCTGGAGCAATCATTTTATTTCCAATACCTTGAATTTGATCTGGTCTTTCATTCTGCCACAAACTACCCAGCTAACATCACTATGTAAGAAAACAGCCCTCTAGTTTAGCTGCCATTCATGTGGGTCTCTTGTGGTCCAGTTTAAACCTGAGATTTTCTAATACCATATTCTTTCAAAGCACAGTGAAATTTCTTTTTCATATGTTGGGGGGAATTAAGGAGCGTGGGTAAGTGAGAGTGAGAAGTGAGCACAGGAATGGAAGAGAGACTTTTTTCCTCTAGTTTTCTGTGTGGATTTCAAGGCAGAAAGGTTAGTTCAGGGTAACTGGATAAATTTTTGAAAATTCTGGCTGGAAATGAAGAGAGGAAGAGGGTGGGATTTCCCTCTCTCAGTTTTCTCTAACTCCACCTGTGCCTTTGGTTGCAAAAAGGTACAGATGTGTGAGTATTCAAACAAATAACTTTTGGGCATATAACATGCCTCTGGAGAGGCATGGAGTAGGAATGCAGATAGAGCCCCCCCTTCCATTTGTATGGTGGCCAAGATGGGTCCTGTTTGCCCTCTGCAGTGCTTGAGACTGGAAGGGATAACATTCTGCTTCTACTTAGCAATGGTGCTTGTGGCAGGCAATTTGTGCTTCTTTATTTACTATAGGAATTGCTGATATAGCTCAATACAGTTGAGTATCTTGCTTACTGCCATGTTAATTATGAACTCCTGTTTCTGGTCCAATCCCACTTCTGTCCTCTCTAAGGGTTGCCCACAGCTATTGGGCAGGTGAACCTTTTGTGCTGATCAGAGATTTTTCTTTTCCTGGTCCCCGGAGGGG
This sequence comes from Vireo altiloquus, assembly GCA_013396875.1. Classification (NCBI taxonomy): domain Eukaryota; kingdom Metazoa; phylum Chordata; class Aves; order Passeriformes; family Vireonidae; genus Vireo; species Vireo altiloquus. Next base: position 152,971 of record VZRF01007601.1, read on the forward strand.
AGGACCTGTTAAAAAAATCTGGTATTCAGAGTTTCCTCTGCATTTATTACTTGGGTGAATTCCTGGTCCACAATTGTTCAACAGTATAAACTGGAAAACAGATCTGGATATCTCAGTTCACCTGGTCAGCAATACAAAGGAAGTTCAGAGATCCAATGGGCAGGAAAAGATAAGAAGCCATCCAAAGACTGCAGAGAATGCTGGATATATTAACTCTTCCTAGACACAGTGACTCCTGAAGCTGTGATCTGTAATCTGTTTTACAGCAGATGGTGATAAGAAGTTGATGTACTGAAGTACTGTTATTACTGTACATGGAAAGAGGAAATTAGCTACAATGTCTAACTGGCTTCAGAGAGAGATAAATAAAAAGCCAAAGGGTATACCAGAAATTTTGTGGGGTTTTCAATGGAAACATTAAAAATATGTATATTAACTCTTTAATTGTTAAATGTTCTTTGGGGTCTGCCCTGGTTTAACCCCAGTCAGGAACCAAGCCCTATGCAGCCACTCACTCTCTCCTCCAACAGCAGGATTGAGGAGAGAATTGGAAGGATAAAAGCTAAAAAACTCATGAGTTGAGATAATGACAGTTTAATAGGAAAAGAAAAAGTCACACACAGAAGAAAATCAAAACAAGGAATTAATTCACTGCTTCCCATGGGGAGGCTGGTATTCAGCCATCTCCAGGAGAGCAGGGTCCCATCATGCCTAAGGGCTCGGGGGAAGACAAGCACCATCACTCCACCCTCCCACCCTCCTTCCTTCTTCTCACACTTTGTATACTGAGCATGATGTCATATGGTCTGGAATATCCCTTTGGTCAGTTTGGGTCACCTGTCCTGACTGTGTCTCCTCCCACCCTCCCAAGCACCCCCAGCATCCTCACCAGCGTGGCAGTACAAAAAGCAGAAAAGGCCTTAGCTCTGTGCAAGCCCTGCTCAGCAGTAACAGAAACATCTCTGTGTTATCAACCCTGTGTTCAGCACAAATCCAAAACACAGCCCCAGACCAGCCACTGTGAAGAAAATTAACTCTACCCCATCCAAAACCAGCATCGTATCCCAGGAGCTTTTAACTAAAACTATTTCTTTGACGGTTTCAGTGCTGCTTTCTCTAAATCCCAGAGGTAATATAGGACTTATACAGCTGTGATGTCAGCAGTGAGACTCAGAATCATCCTGAGTTCAGATAGGTGGAATTTCTCTGGAGAAAAACCCCACCACTTCTGTATTCAAAAAAGGAAATGACCAGCCTAGTGATCTTTCAGAGAATTGTTTCTGGTTTTGAGGGTTTTTTTGTATTTGCTTCTTCACATTCTTTGGTGACAATTGGATATTTATTTTCATTTAAACCTATTACAAGATGGACTTTGGTTTATGGAGAGGTTTATGAAAGCTTTGCTTTCCCTGAAGGAATAATGTGACTGGACTGGTTTATGTGAGTAGTGAAGTGCAAACAACCATGCTCAGGAGAGGCCTTGCAAACCATTTTGAGAGCTGTACCTGCGTCTGAAGACTCCTCTGATGGAGCACGAGTGGAGGGAGTATTTACAAACACAATTTGTTGTTGTGCAATGAGAAGTGTCTTTACTTGATATATACTCCAGTGAGGACAGCTGGTACTGTTTGGTTTAATTCATTGGCTGCTCTGCCTTGTGCTGATGCAGTGGCCAGAGAGTTAAGGAGTATAAGCCTGACATTCCTGAATAACTTTTTAGGAAGCTGACATACATTATCTACAGCAAAGTAATAGAAGAAATATTACAAGGTAGTTTTAAGAGAAAGAGCTATATGGATGACAGCTTAGCAAATGTGAATTATAATTTTACATAGCACATGGCCAGTGACCAAAGTAACTTGGTATTAGGGATAATTTAAAATTATTTTTGAAATATCTTGTTTCTTTGGTAGTGCACTTGTATTTTTACGGTTGTTCCCGTCTCTAGTTGTCCTAAACCTTTCTTCAGTTTTAAAGTTTAAACTAACAGTCTGAAAGTGAAGAACTTGAGAACTGCACACCTTTATTCACTCCTACACTGTGGCTTCTGGGACATATGTAGTAACATATGGATCTCTCTGATCAGGAGGAAAAAGTTGATGAGGCTTTCTATGCACAGTTGGAAGTAGCCTCAGAGTCACAGGCCCTGGTTCTCCTGGGGGACTTCAAACACCCTGATATTTGTTTGGAGACAAAATGGCCTGGCACAAATGGTCCAGGAAGTTCCTGCAGATCATTCATGACAACTTTTTGATGCAAGTGTTGGAGGAGCCAACAAAGAAAGGTGTGTTGTTGGACCTTGTACTACAAAACCAGAAGGGACTGGTTGAAGATGTGAAGACTGGGGGTAGCCTTGGTTGTAGTGACCATGAGATTATGGAAATCAGGATCCTGCATGGAGGAAACCAAGCAGCAAGCAGGATTAGAACCCTGAACTTTGATAGCAGCAACTTCAGCCTTTTCTAAGACTGCTTAGAGGAATCCCATGGGTTAGAGCTGTAGAAGAGAAGGGGGTCTAAGAGAGATGGTCAGTATTCAAGCATTGGTTCTTTCAAGCTTAAGATCAGTGTATTCTCATGACCAAGAAATAAAGCAAAGGGTGCAGGGGAGTGGGGAGCTTCTAGCAAACCTCAAACAGGAGAAAGAAGTAGGTGGGATCTTGAAAAAGGGCAGATCCTGTGGGAGGATTAGAGGAACATAGTGTATGCAGGGATGTGATGAGGAAGGCCAAGGGATACTTGGAATTGAATCTGTCAGGGGGATATACAGGCTTCTGGATAGAAGATAGGCTTCTACAAGTGCACAGCAGCAAAAGGAAGCTTAAGGAAAATGGGTCACTGCTTAACCAGATGGGTGTCCTGGTGACAGAAGACAGAGAGAAGGAGGAATTACTGAATGCCTTCTTTGCATCAGTTTCAGCTGCTGAGATCAGCCCCCATAGCTGCCTACGCCAAGCTATCCATGCAGCTGGCTCACTGATGAAGAATTACTTATTCTGAGCAGGGACATTGTCCTATTGCTGTCTTTTGGGCTGGGTTCAACTTGTCACATCGTAGATCATATTGGTTTCAGTCAGTGAGAGACAGTTTTAAAGTACTGTACCACAAGGATGCCATCTGAGGGTCCCGAGTGAGAGTTTTGAGTGCCATAACCCGAGATAACTGTTGTACTTATTGCCTTCAGCTGTCTTTACTACTCTGGAGAAGTTCCCACTTGCATAGGATGGCTTCTATAGTTGTGTATAATTCCTGATCCTCTGTAGTTCTTTGAAAATGAGCTGAAACCCAAGAAAACTTATCTAAATATACCCAGCTGTAAATTGCTGCTTACTGACAACACAAGTAGCTTCACGTGTTCCTTAATGGGAAATGGAAAACTAAGAGACGGGTAAAGTAGGAAGAGGACAAGATCTTTTGCAGCCACCCAATTGTGATTCCATCTCCTAACTTCCCTCTTGCTCATTTCAATCTGTTTTGTGAGTGTGCGGATACATTTTTCCTCACTACTTGTTTTTCAAGGTAGTTGCAGCCCCCGGGAGGTGATTCTGGCAATTCTGAGCTTAGCTGCCGTAGTGCCTGTCTCAACTACCTTCCCTGGAATCTGTTGCAGTCAGTTCTCCCTGATGATGGAGGTGAAATGCAGTGGTTTACCATTCCTGAAATGTTGGTAGGCAATGAGGCATATTTCAGATGTGAATTACAGGAGTAATTTGCTGTATCCCCAGAAAGTCTTTGTCAGCTGTGTGCAGACAACGGAAACTTGCTGCAGATCTTAGTGTAAGCTATGGACATGGATTTCTGGGACCTGTCTTGCCCCTATCCCATGGAGGTCTTGGTCTCTGGCAGATCTCCTGCAGAAAAGGGAGCTGCTGCTTTGTCCCAGCTAAATAAAAGTCATTGCCAGCTCCAGTTGTATCAACTTGACCAAGCTCATGGTGATGAATGAGAAATTGCTTACACGGAAAGCATTTCTCTCTCAGTGTTATTGACAGCTGATTTTACTGGGGCTAATGCTGTAAGTTCTTATTACCATTGTTAAATTGTTACTTCAAAATGAAATTTGTCCCATTACACAGATAAATAATATACTTGAGCAGAGGCACACTGAGGGAAAAAGTTGGTCATCTTGCCAGTTCATCCTGTTGCAGTCTGTCACTTTATTTTCACTGGCTATAGGAGATGTGTAGTGGTGGATAATTTGTTACCTAGTTTTCAGCTTTGCAAAATTCCCTGTATAACTGATGTCAGTGTCAATTCTTATTATGAGCCCAGCAACAAAACCCTTATGTTTCCTGGCATTCTTAGCTTTTAAGAATATTTTATTTGTTTTACATGTCTATAGATAGTGAATAAATTCCACAACTATTGTAAGTAAATAGTTCCTTTATTCACCTACAGGAAACTGTGTGCTTAAATAAAGCTAAGTGCAAAAAAATTTTTGCAAGTGCAGTTTTGATACTAATAGCAAATCCTGTCACCAGTGTGAACAGAGAACAATTTGGCAGAAGTTCCTTGCTAGGAGGCATTCTTGAGTTGTATGTCCTCATATAAACTGAGTATGTCATTAGATTCATGTGGTTTTGGCACCAGGGCAGGGATCCTTTTTATCTTCAGCCAGGCTTAATGTGCATTCCCTGCAACTGCTTTCAATCTTGGCCTCATCAGTTTATTAGCTGCTTTCCCATAGTGTACTAGAGTGATAATTTTTAGCTCAGTACTCTGACAGTTATTGATGTGAAGTTCTTAGAGCCCATAAGCCTACTTATTGGATGTCACTTTCCTCTTCCTCAACCTCTCTCTCACTTGCCACATTCCTTTTTGTCAGTCTCCCTCCCAGTTTGAGCTATTAATTTTATCTTCTTTTTTTTCTTTTTTAATTTCAGTAGATAAATGATGATCAGAAGCAAGCAAAGGAGTACCCAGAAAAGATTTGTGAAGGTTTGGGGTTGTGTTGTTCACATAAAAGTGATTTCCAATACAACTGCTTTTTTTAGCTGCTGCATCTGTTTCTGCTTGAATTGTTCTTTTACAAACTTGGCAATGCATGGGAGGGAAAAAAACCACATATCAGCTATTTTTCGCTTGTGCAGTAGGATTAATTTGTATTTGCCTAGTTGTAATACCTGCTATTTGTGTGAACTCATGGGCCTTAAATTAGGTGTCATGGCTTCTTCGTGCTCCAAAACTGTAATAGATTTTAAACTTTGCAAAGAATGAAACAAAGACATCAAGAACAAATAAGAGTTATTTGAAGTTCATAATACCTTCCATATGACTGCCAAATTGCTTGAAGATTAACTGTCAGCTCAACCTTCCTTTTCATTTTGAGAGTTATATATAATGGAAGTGGTTGTAAATTACTGCTGCTAGCATAACTGTGTGGGGAATTTTCATCTGGGACCATGTCTGACCTGCATGAAGTTCCTGGAAAAAACAGAGTGCACTGCAGGGTGGAAGAGAAGAGTCTTACTGCTGCAGAAAACAAGGGTTTACAGATTTTCTTTCCTTATGTTGTTTTGTTATGTTTATGTTTTTCTTTTGGTGGTAATCTTGATCTGTAAAAGGACCCTCAGACTGAGAAGTGACCACACTTGCCAGAAAGACACTAGAACACTACTGGGGTTTTTTAAATTATTTTTAAAATTTATCTCTTTTGTGCAGATAAAATGCAAGTATTTGTTTGGTTCTTGTTGTTGTTATTTGGTTTCGATTTTTTGATTTTGGTGGTGGTGGTATTTTCAAACAGAAGTGGGTTGTTCTGACTTAGAGCTTTCGGTAGGAGTATATGTGCTTCTTTGGACACACATTTTTGGGTTGAAATTTGAAGGTTTGGGGAAGATGTAGTGGTGGTATTTTTGGTAATTTTGCTTTCTAGAGAAGGTTTCTGTGAAACAGAAAACAAAAGCTGGACAAGCTGGTGGACTGAGATTGTGTTTTGCCTGCTTGATATTAGTGTATGTTTTTCCTTTTTCATTCATTCAGTTTTTTGTTACTCTCTACAGTGTGTTCCTTGGGCTCTGTTCCTTACACCAACTGGATGGTTTTAGGAACTGTTACACTCTATTTCCCAGTAGTAACCAGTGTTTTATGGAAGTTAGAATTTTAACTCAGTGCTTTGGACACTCTCTCCTGCAGAAATTGAGGCAGTCTTGGCACACCTAAATCCCACAGGTTTACTACTGGTCCAGTTTTGGGATGGAGGAGTTATGCCCTTTTCTTAACTATCTTTAAACACCAAATTTTCTGATTCTTGGGAAGAAAACATGGGGAGGAGACCTCATTAATAGATTCTTATAGCCGCTTAAACTTCTGAGGCAGTATAAAACTGTCAGCACAGGAACCAAGTCCTCACAGCCACTGAACTTGCAATGAATCCCACAACACCTCTGATGATAGGTGGCTAAAAGTTTTTGAAATGGTAAAAAAAGTACTTGAGTCTGCCAAAGGGAGAAGAAACAGATACAGAGTGGCAGCAGGGGGAGTTGTTAGAGAAGGGAACTCTAGGTCAGGGTGATCAGGGAGCCTGGATAGAGCGTAGCGGAGATGATTTTAGGGAAAATGGCATTGGCAACTCAAAAACTAGCACTGGGATCTGCTAACAGTGTATGTGAATTTTGGCCCACCATACAACAGCTAGATAATATTTCTGGAGTGAATATTGCACTATTGGTAGATTTTTACATAGATGAATCTTTCTGTCTTCTGGCCAGAGTGCAGCTACAATAGGAGGAAGTCTGTGTGTCTGGAAACTTGATTCCCATTCCAGTTTCAAAAAAACCCTGAATTTTGAATTTTATTTCAAAAAAGTAAGAGGGGAAAGAAATGGCCAATGGATTAAAACTTCAAGGCTGTTTACCAACATTGACTTAAGCAACAACTTCAGCATAGGAAGCTGAAATTAAATGTTATCCTGTCATTCTTGGTTTTCTTCTTTTCTTAAAAAAAACCCAACCAACCAAACAAAAAAACCCACAACCCCTACTCCTCTATTGTTTCTGGATAATTTCACCTAGTTACTACAAAGTCTTAGATGAAGTTAGAAGGAGATCTGGAGTAGTAGTTTCACAGTAGGTTCTTCTGCCTTCTGAAATAAGTATAAAATCACCTAACATTTCCTAGAAACTTCAGTGGCATGATAAGCCCTAGGATACTGGCTATCTGGGATGTATATGGGGAGGTAATGCCTACCATATTCTTCAGATTTTGGATTTAGGATGATTCTGTCAGGTACTTAGTCTCCCTGTTTTATTCTTCTGAATAGGAGATACACCTCAGAGCATTGTATTTGGTCATCTACCTATTTAAGCTCATTCAGAAAAACAAACCTGAAACTGTTTGCAACCTGTTGAAAACGTTTCTTTCTGTCATATTTTGCTTCTTTCCCACTTTGTTTCTTAGATACAATATAACACCTTTGTCTTTTCAATTTCCTGCTATACTCATACTCCTATCCAACTATTTACCCCATGAAGTCCCAGTCAGGACTTTGATTGTCTATAGAATTGTTATATTCTCCTGGGTTATTCCCCCTGTTCCTGCTATTTGTGTGAAATCTTTAAGGACTTTCACCAGACTGGCTGGTTATTCTTCTGTATATTTCCTTCACCTGATTGTAATTTATCTTTCTGCTCTCTAACCTAGGATTCCAGTGTGTTATCAAGATCACATTATCCTTTTAACTTCTCTATAGGCTTTTGTTCCTGGCCTCCAACAGATATTCAAGTTAATTCTTGTGCTAATCACAGAGGAAAGAGATGCAACAAATCAAAAAAAGAGATTCTTGAAGGGTTAATATTTTACTGGAAAAGGAATGGGGTGAGAGTTATACAGATACATTTCTGGCATAAGTTTCTTAAAATGGAAGGGAACTTGCCAAGGGAAGATGCATACATGTTTATGTATAATCAATCAATGGATGCAATAAGGATTTTTTAAAAATTTTACTTGCTTGAACAGTGACCAGCAGATTTCAGCTGGCTGACAGATTGCTTTGATAAATCTTTGGGAATTTTGTGGTATTTTTGTCTCAGTTGCGTTCTCTGGCAAGCACACAAAAGAGATGTCCCCTCTAACACCCAGCTCTCAGCTTGCCTTTTGTATGTGGATATGATTCTCCTTTCTGAATCTGCAAAACCTCTAAAATCTTCATTAAAATGAACTGTAAACCTTCTCTCTGTGGGAGTACCATGGAGCTATGAAAAGACGACTATAAAATCGAAGCCAGGATAAATAAACCTTATTCCAAATGAGTGTGGATTGGCAAGCTTAAGAATCATTAATTTTGCCTTAGTGAAAAAGGAGGAAGATGAAAATCCATGGGAGAGAATAAGGTTGGTTCAAGCAATACACCAGTGCTGTAACCCTACTCTAAACCTGTGTGAAATACACCCATAGGGAAATAAGGCTTTACAGCATGAAGATTTTATCAGCCTGCATTTCTGTGACAGCCAGAGTGCTTGTGAGTGGAGGAAGCCAGCAAGAATTACTCGTGGTGTTCCAAATGAGCGTCACTAAGATCTTTGTGCCCTATCGATCTGGTCTCTATGTGCCACATATAACACATGTATACCTATGAAAGACGTGTCTGTGTTTTGGTTTGAAAATTTCTGCTAGCAAAGAGAGGCTCCAGGGCATCATGGTTCCTGTCACAAGCTCATCCGGTGAGAACAAAAAAAATTAAAAGCTGTGTTTGACCCTTTTCATCCCAGCCATAAAGAGAAAGTGAAGATCTGCTCTCTCAATGCCCTTCTCCTACTGTTAGTGCTTGGTCCTGATGTAGGAAGGTGAGGCGAGGAGAAGCCTCTCAGAACCCCAGGGATCTTTATTTACTTGGTTAGTTTACTTAGCATTTGACTGAAATATCCGTTCAGTGGACTGGAGCAGTGCTAGATGAGGACATGAATTGTTCAGTTTGGAAAGAACTGAGAATCCTTTGGTAAATCAGTTCTACCCAAATAAAGTCCCAAGAACTTGCCTATTGGTAGGCAAGAGATGATTGCACTCCACAGCCTTTCACAAAGGTTACGGTGCTCCTCCACACCTGCAGCAACAGCTGAGGGCTGGGCAGGACAGGTTGTGTTCCCACAAGGCAGAAAAACATCTTGGAGTTTCCCACTTTTCATGTGAGTGTTGTCATTTCTGGCTATGTCTAGCTCATAGACAAACAGGTTTACAAATTTCAAATGTGATTGCTTTTGCAAAAACAGAGACCTTGAACTAGTCAAAACCATGTTTTGTTTACCCCAGGAAAGCTGAGAGTTTCTGTCTCCCACTACACTAAGATTCCACTTTCACCCTTGAATTAAACTGAAATTCAGGACTGTGGGTTGCAAGTCCAGGAAACACTGATTCCTGGTCTTGGCTTCTGTCTAGTGGAGCTGTTTGTTTGCTTGTTCAATCTCATTGGGAGTGGATTTACTGGAAAGGTTTGTATTTAGTCCTAGGTTTTTGATAAATGCATCTTCTAATGTGTTCCTGGAGAAAAGCAATTTACATTCAGCTGTGTGAGGGACACAGATTTTCCACTTTAGCCTTCTCTATCTCGGGTTCACTTTGCTGTGATGTGCCTGGCACAGTTAGATTCTCATTGTTTGTGAGAGTCAGTTTTTGATAGATCTTTATTTACCAGCCTCTAAAAACCAAATGCTGTCTACAGATCACTCTGGGGTCTCATCTTGCATACAACTCAGCACATGACCCTAAGCAATACTTGTGTGTGCGTAAAACAGTGGCTAAACAAAGAGCAAAATTAGAAATGTGTTTGAGACTCTGGGGAAGCCGGAGAATCCTGGCATCTCTTTCCTAATGGTGTTTCTTTGTTTAACTCTCATTGACTTTAATGAAATATTGCTCGTTATCTTTCAGTCTACAGTCTCTCACCTATCTTAGAAATACTGGTGAAAGTGATTCTATTCTCATGTGATATTAAATACATTATCTAAAAATTAAACAGAACCTTTTTGTTCTTAATCCAGTGCAGCTGAGAAATTAAAATCCCAAAGCAGTTCGATTTCCATATTTTTCTTATGATTGTAATTTTTAAAAAAATACTAGCCATAAGGACCAGAAAAAAACCAAAAGAAATGTTTTCCTCAATTTGACAGCTCTTAATTCTGTTTGTTTTCTTAAAATTCTAATCTTTTGCGTTTTCCTCATGGTGTGGTTAAGTGCTTGAAGTCTGACATTAACAAAAAATAATGGTTTCTTTCCTGAATTTGTGTCCAGTGTTTAATATCGCATTACTTTTACTACTAAAAGTAATAATAGTAATAACAACAAGGATATTTTAGAGAGTTTAGTCTGGTTTTAGCAGTTATGAATTATGCCAGTTGTATTTTATCACTTGTGAAAAAAGTGAGCTGTATTTGTTTCCCACACAATTAGATGAGAGGGTGAAATATGCATTCAGTTTTCTTTCCAACTGAAAGGCATTCTCCCAAATATTAGACATGTAGGAGAAATGCATGTAATTCCATAACTGCATTGTTACGGAAGCACATCGTTCCCCACATCTCTGATGGCTGCTGGAAGGGGATGTGTACATCACCTGAAGGGAACACAGCACTTGCCAGGACCCACATGGCCACCTGGAAACAGCCCCAGGCAAGCTGATTCCACTCTGCTAAACTCAGCCTGAAGGCATCAAAAGTGGCTTCCAGCTCTGTTGGGTGATGTCTCTGTGTGGCTGTTTGCACCATGAAGCTCACAGTGTTGAAGTGCTGAGGTTTGTATCATGCTTGAGAAATAGCCTTCAGACACAGATACCTATTACAGGCCTTCAAGATGAAAACAGGATGTGTAATGTGAAACATCAGGGTTGCCTTTTGTAGCTGCTGATACAGGTGCAGGTTGATCTGCACCTTACTCTTAGAAGGTGGATCAGAGAAGCTATCTGGGGACATCCATTCTGCCAGGAGTATAGGGAGTATTGTGCAAGTGTGGAAATGGCCTTTCACAGCAGGGAATTAGTCACAGAATCACAGAATAAGCTGTGTGGGAAGAGACCCATCAGGATTATCAAGTCCAACTCCTGGCCCTGCTCAGCACCATCCCCAAGAGTCACACCATGTGCCTGAGAGCAGTGTCCAAATGCTTCTTGAACTCTGTCAGCCTTGGTGCTGTGATAGCTTCCCTGGGGAGCTGTTCCAGTGCCCAACCACCCTCTGGGTGAAGAACCTTCCCCTAATAATCAGTCTAAACCTCTCCAGACACAACTCCAGGCCATTCCCTCAGGTCTTGTCACCAGAGAGGAGAGATCAGTGCCTGCCCCTCCTCTTCCCCTCAAGAGGAAGTTGCAGACCACAATGAGGTCTCCCCTCGGTTTTCTCCACGTTGAAGAGACCGAGTGACCTCAGCCACTCTTGATACACTCTTCCCCTCCAGACTCTTCACCATCCTTGTGGCTCTCCTTTGGACACTCTCCAATAATTTAATGCCTTTCTTATATTGTGTCACCCAGAACTGCCCCCAGCACTGGAGGTGAGGCTGCCCCAGTGCAGAGCAGAGCAGAGCAGGACAATCCCCTCCCTTGCCCGGCTGGTGATGCTGTGCCTGACATACTACAGGACACAGTCGATGGGCTAACCAGGAGCATGAATTGTGGTTGGCCCACTCTTAACAGCAGGCTGTGGTGCCAAAAACTACTGTTTCTGGCCAGCACTGAGGAGCACCAAGGCATCGATTCACAAAGATAGCATTCAAATATGTGCACAGGGGAAGCTGAACTAAGGCACAGTCTGATGACCTTTCCTGCAGTCTTTTACCAGGTCAGCAATTTCTAGATGTGTATTTTGTTTGAGGCCTAGACCATTTGGCAGTCTTTATTTCTGCTTAATTAGCTTCATGATTTAAAACTATTTGTAGCCCCCTAATGAACTGGGAAAAACCCAGCAGTAGTTAGCAGCTGGCTGGGATTTTAACAGCAGCCATGTGCGTTCAGCAGAACAGCAATAAAATAGTGAGAAGAAAAGTCTGGCAGTACTGCCAGGGGTCAGGACATGCGAGGGCTATCCTCAGCTCTGTTAATGATCACCATGAGCATCGAACAGAATTGCAGCTAAACAGCCGTGTTAAGTGACAGTGACAATGAAGGCTTTGACAGAAGGCCCTGCACCCTGTGAAAGAGGATTTGAACTAAGATGCTGGATGTGGACCAGAGCAGCTGAGGATGTGTTCCCATCACATTTTCAACAACTCCCTAGCCCTCACAAAATTTCTGAGGGAAAATTGTCAAAACCCTCAGGCATTAAGTTGCCCAGCAATATTATACAGCCCTGTGGAGTTTCACTGAGAGGTGGACATGGCTACTACCGAGTGGTGGTAAACCTACTTGTTCTGGTTGTGTCTGTGCAGCTCAGTCCTCTGAATATCTTTTGCTCATTACCACTTCAATACTTTCCCAGACAAAGCAACCGAACCTGTATCCTCATTTCCCTGTGATCTGGAGAAGGTGTCTGCCAATCTTTAACTGTATGTGGCCGTCTAGGTGACAATCTTCCACAGCTTCAGCCTGTTCCCTTGGATATCCCTCCTCCATATAGTGATTCTCAGTTATTTCTGTGGTGCAGATTTTCACAGAATTATTTTGTCCCCTTCTGAAACCCCAGATCACAAGTCTGCCCCATCTCTCAAGAGGATTTTTGGCACTAATCTGTCAAAAAATATAATGTATCCTCATAATTTATAAGAGCGATATATTGAGATGTGGTCTAGAACACTTAATGCTCCACTTTAGCCAATCTGCTGTTTAACAAAACTAAATACAGACCACAGTCTCAGCATACCCACTTTTTGTAGTTGACTTTCCTGTTTGGATTATATAGTCCTAAACGGAGAGGTAATGGAGAACAGTTACAATATTGCTGAACTTGTGTTTCAGTGATGACTACTTCAGGAACAGAAGCACTATGTATGAAAGAAACTATATGCAGTCTGGTGAAAATGCTGTTCAGATGCATAAAAGTCTTGGCTAGCTGAGGTATCTGTAGGAAAGCTAACAGCAGGGGCTAAGAGCATTCTCTTAGATCATTCTAGCTCTTTAAGAAGCCCACCCCATCTCTGCTCTGGAGAAAGATTTTTTTCCTGTACCACAAACATGAATTCTTTTGTGAGAGTCAGATTACATTTTAGATGTATGTGATAAAAGGTAAAGAGTTGCCTTACTGTCTGTCTGTCAGTGCGCCTTTGAGGGCAATCTGAAGTACATCTGAGTTTAGGTTTTTCAATCCATAAATGATCTTCATGTGTCCTTTTTACCCATATTTGTAGGACATTTTTTTGCCTTTGAACAAAATTCTCTCTGGAGATCTGTGCACACTTCCCTTTTCTATCTCAGGTGCTAATTATATTATGCAGAGCCTCCTCCCCAGTATGTTTTATTTTTGGGGGTAGGTGGATTTCTTACGTTTTGTTTTAATCAGGTCAATATGCACATAATACAGTGACATTTATTTTACTGTGTTTTTTTTCAAATGCTCTGAAAAACCTGTCTGCAGCCACTATATAATACCCTGGTGCGGTTTTGTTATGAAAATGGTACCTAAAGGAAACAGAAATAGCAAAGAATAACTGCATCACTGCAGGAATTTTCATGTTTCTGTTCAGGGTAGGCTTTCATAGTTCAAGCCAGGGCTTCTTAGGTCTCTTTCCTTGAATAATTTTCTGGGATTTGACATCAGCAGAGCCCCTTACTAAGCCAAGGAAAGTACCGTAAGAAATCAAAGCAACGTGTAGGCAATCTACTTCAAGCAAAGACATGTGGAAATTGAGAATTCATCAGTCCCTTTGATTTCCTGACAATATGATGTGGAATGTGCATCTCACACACAGGAATGGAAGGTCTCTCATGTAGGGGAGATGTAGTGTTCTCTGCAAAACTGGGACTGCTTCTTCTGAGCACCTTCTCTTTCCAGCCATAGTTTGCTGTTCCTGGAAGATGACTGCCCCCATGGTCTCCAGGTGTGGCAGTGGCTGCTGCTGTTTTGGTGTGGGAATCACAGAAAATTTGCATTCTAATATCAAAAGTAAGACACTAGTAATCTGCTTTTTCCTCCCTGCAGCCAGAAGTACTCTTCCCTGACCTTGCCTCTCTTCCAGTCATCAGGGGTCTGTGAGTCTTGAGGATAGGAAAGTTGACCTGAAAATCGTAACCTCTTTCAGATACCCACTTTGTACTGTAAATAACTCTGCTAGAAGGATTGACAAATTTTTCATGCATTTGAGGACTTTTCTCCTCTTCTGCTGCCACAGTTCGTATCTTTCCCCATATATTTATCTGGCTGGTTTGGAAACAGACTTCTTTAATGAGTGGATAACTTTATCATCAGAGGATCTATGTTTAACTTCTTCACCTTTTATTGACTGTTGTTTTGTTTTTTCTTTTTCTGCCTTCTCCCATGTTTAATATACAACTTTCTGACAGTTCTTGGCATAAATATCTACATTTTGAAAGTAAGTTGAACTTTAAGAATTGTCTTTTGTCTTTCAGTGATGATAGTCTAATCAGCCTTGACTGCAGTTTTAACCACTGTCCCTTCAAGTCAGTTGTGTTGTCTTTATCTTTTTATCCATGGTATGTCCTTCTGGGTTTTGCAACCATCCTCTTCAGAATAGTGGCAACTGCCAACCAATTTGACTGAGCTTCTTTTGGGAGAGACAGCAGCAATGGAGAGGATATCCTACAGAAGCAAATTTTCACAGCTGTTTCTGTTGAAGTGGGATAAACCACCTACAGCAAAAGCTTTTTCCTTCTGGGGTCTAAGTATCTTCCCCAGCTCCTTCTGGAGCTCTTCCTTTGGGAAATGGTTCTTTGGCCTCTCTTTGGCCAAATGTATACACCAACTCTTTCCCACCTTTTTTTCTATTTTCCTTCTAGAGGGAACTCTGGAATAAAAAAGAAATCTATGACAGTATATGAAGTGCAAGGCTCCTCAGCTTTCTGTAATGCAACTTCATAGTCAGTCTTTGAGGAAACCGAGTTTTAAAAGTCCTCCTACAAGTGCTGTTTTCAAAAATTACCTTACCTTCAAACAACATTTTATGTGTTTGTATCATCCCTTACAAATCCAACATGTCTGTTTTTAAATCCCTGTCTTTCCCACTCTTGAGAGTATTTCAGCTCTGTTGGAGCTTTGAACTACTCTGAGTTTTTTAGTTCACTTTAGTCTAATTTGTGCCAGTCTGTAATCTCTCAAAGTCTAAAAGAGGCTAGTTTCATTTCTGCACAGTAGAGCAGCTCACTCCAATTGAAATTTTTTCAGCCATCAAAAATACACATCCTCACAAATGTTACTTTTTGCCCTTTTATTTTAACTTGCCTGACAGGGAAGCCATCGTAACAACTCTTCTTCCCTGAAAATTACAGATAGAAATTGGATTTTAAAACATAGTTAATATCTGTCCTGAAAGTATCTTTCATCTATTGTTGATCCTTCATCTATGGTTGATGGACATTCATAGCTGTTAAGTTTGGGGGACCATTATGGTTCTGGAATGTGACTTAATAAGCCCTGTATTAGTCTCAGTAACTTGTGATGGGATGCAGGAATATTACTGTGGGTTAGCTTAATCCTTTTTGTAACCTGTAGGTGAACTGATGTCCTTTTGTGATACTCAAAATTGTAATGAACAGTGGGTTTTCCTCATTGAACAAAACTGTTGAAATTGTAACAGCTTTGATACAAAGCTCAAGCATATATAACGGCTTGCAAAAATGTATATGTGTATATAGACTAGGCAATGGGGTGCTGGAGAGAAGTGCCAGGGAAAGGGACCTGAAGGTCCTGGTTGATAGCAAGTTCAATATGAGTCAGCAGAGCCCTGGCAGTCAGGAGGGCCAAGCATGTCCTGGGGGGCATCAGGCACAGCATCGCCAGCCGGGCAAGGGAGGGATTGTCCTGCTCTGCTCTGCACTGGGGCAGCCTCACCTCCCGTGCTGGGGGCAATTTTGGGTGCCACAGTATAAAAAAGACATAAAGCTATCCGAGAGCATCCAAAGGAGAGCCAGGAGAATTGTGAAGGGTCTGGAGGGGAAGATGTATGAGGATCAGCTGAGGTCACTTGGTTTGTTGAGCCTGGAGAAGAGGAGACTGAGGGGAGACCTCATTGCAGTTACAACTCCCTTGTGAGGGGAAGAGGAGGAGCAGGCACTGATCTCTTCTCTCTGGTGACAAGACCTGAGGGAATGGCCTGAAGTTCTGTCTGGAGAGGTTTAGACTGATTATTAGGGAAAGGTTCTTCACCCGGAGGGTGTTTGGGCACTGGAATGTACTCCACAGGGAAGCAGTCACAGCACCAGCCTGCCTGAGTTCAAGAAGCATTTGGACAGTGCTCTCAAGCACATGGTATGATTCTTGGAGTGTCCTGTGCAGGGCCAGGAGTTGGACTTGATGATCCTGATGGGTCCCTTCTAACTCACCAGATTCTGTGATTCTGTGACTTTTTGTCTTGCCATGAAAAAAGTAATTATAACTGCACACCAGTGGACAGAAGAGAAGCAAGAAGTCAAGCAAAGCAAGCATTAAGTGAAAACCCTGAGGGATGAAAGGGAACTTACAAAGAGAGGGGGTTCAGTTCATTGTCAGCTAGATGGAAGTTGAGCACAGTGAGCAAATAAGCTATCTCCTACTGTGTTCAGGGAAATAGATTTTCTAGTACACTCATTGTAACTAACAAGACAATGTAAGAGATGTGCATCCTCTATATCAACTTCTTTTTTTAGAATAAAATGACATTTTGACCCTGAATTTCTGCTAACTTCTTGGGTGAGAAGAGAGTAACAATATTTGTGCCTAAACAATCTGGTCCTGATTTTAAATGTATTTACTGCTGGAAAATCTGACACCTTGTGATAAACTGTTCAAATCATTACATATCCCCACTGTTTAAAAATGTGTACTGTAGTTACAGAATTTCAAAGGAAATTGAGAACGGCCTGAGGGAAGAACTGCATTTAGAAACAAATGAATCTTTGGAAGACTTTTTTGGCTACTGTTTGCCTTTTATGCATGTATATATATTTTTTTTTTCCAGGTTGTAACATTTTTTCTTGGAAAACATCATCTCTTTATTTGTCAAGCTGCCACTCACCACCTTCCCCCAAAAAGTCTTTCTTCTTCATTTTCACTTGCAGCCAAAAATGTTTGGATTAAGCTTTTGACAGTAGTCAAGAGATTTTGAAGATGGTAGACACTTTCCATGAAAGCAGTTATTTCTGTAAGCCTGTTTATTTCCATCTAAGCCTTGCTGAATAGTATCAGAATTCATTTTCATCACTGCCAAAATCTGAATTCTGAAGATGCCACTAAGCAGATCTCTGATTGGAATTTTATTTCCATGCTATTTGATTTCTGAAGTTATTCCAAACACATTAAGATGGGGAAAGAACAAGTTGAAAGGTATAAACAGAGCAAGGACAGCAAAATTGACAGAGAAAGGAAAAAAAGGAAAAAAATCTTTCTGTAAAACAGTAGAAATAGAGTGCATCTGTTTATCTGCAAAAGATACATTGGCTTTGGTTAGTGGTTGGTGAAATACTACTTCTTTTTTTTTTAATAATCTATTTATCTTTTTTTTTAATTTTAAAAATATTTTAATCCCTTTTGTGTATTATTTGCTTACTTTTCATTCCCTATCCCTTCTTTTTTGGCCAGGTAATTTTAGACACAATTCTTCACTGCTGGCTTTTCAGACTCTTAGCCTTTTGACAAATGTTTCAGTCAAATATATGTTTATAACGACTAAGACAATGCTGCTGTGTGTGGTGATTATGTTGGCTTTTTTTCTAGCTTGCAAATTACAGGTGCAGTTCATGCCTGTCCTTTCCAGACTCACATTTGCGGTTATAAATTAGTATTAGTTGATTTGGGATAGTAATTTTTCTCTTCATTCTCCATTCTCTTCAAAATTGAAGTTAGAAAGAGCCGTTCCAAATTTTCACCTTGGCTGGTAGAGTCTCTCCTTGTCAATGAGAAGCTGAAATGTTCCATAAAAACTTTGTTACTTTACGACAGGGCATGCTGTCATGGTGTAACCTCAGATGGCAGCTAAGCCCCATGCAGCCACTAGATCACTCTCCTCCCAGTGGGATGGTGGAGAGAATTGGAAGGGTAAAAGTGAGAAAACACTCGTTGTGAATGATATAGGTCAAGCAAAACAAGGAATTCATCCACTGTTTCCAATGGGCAGGTAGGTGTTTAGCCATCCACAGGAAAGGAGGGCTCCCTGATTTCAGAAGACAAATGCCATTCCTCTGAATATCCCCTCCTTCCTCCCTTCTTCCCCCAGCTCTATAGGCTGAACATGATGTCATAGGGACATGGAATGTCTCTTGGGTAAGTTGGGGTCAGCTGTTCTGTGTCCCCTCCCAACGTCTTGTGCACCCCGAGCCTCCTCACTGGTGCAGTGGGGTGGGGTGAGAAGATGAAGAGCCCTTGACTCAGCACCAGCCAAGACAGAAGTGTGTCATGAACATTATTCTCACCCTAAATCCAAAATATAATGCTTTTTAAGCTACTGGGAAGAAAATTTACTTTATCTCAGCTTAAACCTGGATATGTGCTAATGCCTTTATCTGGAGTGGAAGTAGTTCACACATTTCGTAGGCTACACTCACATTAGTACCAGGGGTTTATTTCATTTGTTGTTTCCCCCTCTCAGTTCACCATGTCTTTCTCGCTCATTTTGTCTCTTCCTTGGGCTCTCTGCCATACCCCAGTCTGTTCCAGAAGCTCTGTGTTATCATGTCATCATGTTTGCTAATCTTTTCTTCTCAGCCATCTGGAAGATAGGAGTTCTTTTGCTGAGTATCTCAACAAAACAGTCTCCTCCTTCTGCCATCCCATCAGTGACATCTGAAGTGAATTTCTTCATTGGTTTATCTTGGGCCTGATCCTCCAGTAATTTTAGTTAAGAATTTGGCCAATGCACTGAAGTTTGTGTGATGATTTTCTTTATTGAAAAAAGAAAAAGGCAGAGGAGAGCAAACTCTTTCCAAGGGTGGTATGATGGGAGATTACTTGCCCCTTTCCAGGGAGATTCCGGTTGCAGTACTGTGCTTACCTTTTCCCAGTACTGTGATAAAGTTGTAGGTAAATTAGAAGCGGTCCAGAATGCAATACCAAAAATGACAAGAGATTTAGGAGTGACCTGTGAGGGAAACATGAGGAATTTTCCTTTTTTTTTTTACCCCCTCCCCATCCAAAAAAGAGAAGATGGTCTACACTTACGGCCTCCAGTATAGCAAGGTCTGTCATAAAGAGGTCAGCAATTGCTTGTTCTGCAGGTTTGTTATCATAGGGAAAAAAAAAAAAAGCTGTGAGTTTGCAACAGAGATTAGGTCCTATATTAGAAAAACTGTATTTATAAGGGTAGCAAAGTGGTGAAACAGACTGACTAGGAAGACTGTGAACTTGCCTCAGGAAGAATGGGTGTAAGTCAGTCTTGTCACAGATGCTCTAGGAAGTGTTTTTCCTGCTGTGTGTCAGGGGACCTCTTCCATCTCTGCAGTTCTGTGGGGAGAAGAGTGGTTATGCTGGAGGCAGCACACTAGTGGCTGCTATCAACCAGTTCCTTGATCTGCAGGCAGTTCCTCTCCTGGCTGAAGTTGATGGCAATACTGACAAGTTGCCATGAGCTCAGAATGGCCTCATTTCCCACACCAACATTAACAAGCTGCTGACCCCTTCTGCCTGGAGTATCCTCTTACATTCTGTGCTGTTCAAGGGGTGTTGGGTTACTGCTAAGCAGACAAAAAACTGCTGCTAGAGCAAAGAGCAGACTTGATTTTGTTCCTCCTTCAGTAGTTAGCAGTCATCATCATTACCACAAGACTTGGTGTCTACATGTAGCTCAGTCAATGAGGAACATTCTGGCCAAGATTCAGGAGGAAGAAATGCTACCTTGGTCCCAGAGCCAACCATTAGGACAGAAGGACAATGGTGGCATTCAGGCTGTCTGACACTGTGTTTCTGTGTTTCTGCCAAAGACATCCTGGTATCATGACTTTAGTAAACCTTGTGAAGTCCTGGGATCACTGATTCAGTCATCTTTCTCTATGAATAAAACCCCCTGTTTCTCCCCAGGGTTCATTTCTTTCTTTCTAATTATTTTTTTCCTTTCCTGTCTCGCATTGAAGGATAGAAGGATAGCATTGCAGAAAGATTTTCACTGGAAGAAAGGCTGAATGGAGTACCCTTTTGTCATTGTTATTGTTGTCGTTTGCTTGTGGTTTGTTTTGTGTTGTGGGGTTTTTTGCAATAGGCAGTGAGTGCTCAGGATTCATACCCCACTGCTGTGGTAGGTATTAGCTCTCCAGTTACTGAACATTTACCCTCTACTCTGTAACACTGCTTTGCTTAGGAATGGCACTGTTCCCCCTTTTTTTGCTACTATTAAAGCTGTGCCTCTAAAGAAAAGTAAGATTTTGTTATCTGCAGGCCTGATGTGCTAATGTTTTACTTCTTTGTTTTTCCCAAGAAGGGATTAATGTGCATGTTTAATTCCTAGCATTCATTACAAATTCTGTACCTGTGCTTTTTTCTGCTTCTCTGCTACTTATTTGGGCAGGATTACTTTCCCTCAAAGGACCCCACCCACCAGAATGGGAAAGTGTAGGAGATAATTCATTGCCTTGCCTAGGGAACCTTTCAGATCAACAGTCAGCCTGCTGGCGACCTACTCGGTGTCTGCATTACTGTGCATGTGATGGATCATACATTCCTGGCTGGCTTACAGATGAACGGATCCATTTGCCTCATCTGCAGGCATGAGTGAGAGCTTCCTGCCATCGACTGTCTCAAAAAGTCCTCCCTGTCACAAAGCTCAGGGAAGAATTTTTCATTTGGGGGAAGCAGTGAAAACACGTGCCCCGCTTAAAGCACCTGCTGCTTGTAGAGCATGACTTCCATGACTGATGGCATGAGGAGACAGTCCCAGCTCTCCTCTCCATGTTGGAAGTACAGACAGCAGAGGGAGACAAAGGGAGGGAGACAAAGGTCAACAGCTAGGACAAGTGAATTAGGAGAGTGGAAGTGGCAAGTGTTGTAAATATCTGTGGGGAGGTGAAAGTGGCAGAGGTGCTTGAAAGAGGAAGAGAACTAAAAGAAGAATATGGGTGAAAGCCAGTGAAATAAGGAGTAAAAAAACCCAAGGGACTGACTGACAGCTAGCAGCTGGATACATGGTATAATCCCAGCTAAATTTATTTATTAATTTATTGTTTAAATCCTGTGTTGCTGCTTTCCCTATCCTGACATTTTCATGGTGTAAACTCAAATTTTAGGACTCTTCTTCAGGAAAAAGAGTTAAATAGAAAACCAGTAATTAAGACATGTTATTAGAAGGAAAAAATTGTCAGCTTTTCAAAGCTTCTTTCACAGGTGAAAATGTTTAGAGGGAAGTATATTTTTCATCTGTAACTTAGATGCCTTGTTCACCTTATGCTACTTCCTTGAAAGTGGATCTCCAGCCAACCATTCACTACCTGCTCTCCTAATATTCTTTCCAGTGTTTCTAAGCCTTGGCACTTTTCCATTTCTGTACTCTCATTTTTAAAAGTTACTTTTGTTCTTACATATTTAAAATAGTAATCTTTCTGATACCAAGCAGCAATATATTTTCAGGAATGTCTGTTTAACTGCTTAAAAGGGAACAGTTCATGTTCACTATTGCTTTAAAAAATGTTTTGTTAGCAGGTCTTCATGGTTATTATTTTTGGAACATTGTAGAGCATGATATTTTGGGTACTTGTCTTTTTCTCTGATGATTCTTTGAGTAGTTAAAAAATCTACAAAACCCACATTAAAAACTGTATCTAATGAAATAGGGAAAAGCAGGACTCTGAGGGTAAAAAGCAGAGCAGGTGAGCTAAGAGGCCAAGAAACTGGGTGGTTTGGCAAAGTAGCTTGACAGCTGGAAATTTCAAGACAAATTAGGAGGAGCTCTGGGATCTAGACATGCAGTCTGCACTGAATATCTTTGTCTCCTGTTCTCCCACCCTACAGATGAGTAATCTCCAGTGATGTCAGTGGGCGTAATCCTCATGTCCTGAGGGTAATAGATTGGGCCCCTATAGTGTAAGTAATGCCTCATTTTCTTTTAAGCTGGAAAATCATCTGAGTTTCCCTTTAATGTTCCACAAGGGAGCTGTGGAGAGGGAGCAAGAAAGGTTTAATATTCCTTTCTAGTTGCATCACTTGCGTGTTTCACAGTTGAGCTGCAGAGTACAAACGCAGATTTGGAATTGTTTAAATGACAACCGAGTTATTGCTCAGCTTCTCAAATATTTTAGCTGTTTAGACTCAGTCAAGCCTCAGTTCTCCCCCCAACAAATGCACCCATGGGAGAGCAAATGGTAAAGAACATGAACAGCCCGAAGTAGAGTGACTGTGCTTTTGGCAGGGAGGTGCCAGCTGTCATTGGAAACAAGTCCAGAATTTGTTGTGAGTATCATTCTAAGGAACGTGGATCTTCGAAGAGGTTATAAAAGGAGTGCAGAAATTCAGCAGTGTTTACTAATGATATTTATGCAACTTTATATTGTAAAAAAGGTTAGTTCATAAACTACTTCTGACAATGAAATTCCTTGTTCTATACAAATACACACACACAAAATTTGGGGGGAAAAAAGGTGTCCTGATTCTTTAGGCTCATGAGCCTTGAGTGAATTAAATTAAAAACAAAAAAAGGAGGAAAAAACCTAAGTGTGTGCTCAGAGAATGTGAAAACCTAAACATGTAAAATTTTTATGAATTATGAAAATGGGCACTGAGCTGTAGAAGATATCTAAGGAAAATCTGTGGCTTTCTAGAGGAAGTCTATCACTTATCTAGATACTTTTCAGATGTTTTAGGGTCCATCCTTCATGTAAATTTTTAGCTTCACTTAAAAAGGAAGAAAGGGAAAACTGGGAAAGTTGGAAACAAATTATTAGAACAAGTGTTAACTTTGCAGATCCCGAGTGGAAGCAACAGAGAGAGTAATTTCAGACGTGACTCTTCCAGGAGCTGAATCTCTGCCTTGTATTAGACAGAGGTGGCTGAACATCAGCCCTGGCATTTGCAGAGTGACATGCCATGTTAAAATTAAATTAGGGAGGGTGCATAGGAGCCCATTGCTTCCACTTTTTCATGGAATGATCTCCTTCTTAGCTGTCCTGCAGTTTTGGCTTGAGTTTACTAGAGCTGACTCTAAGTAAGAATATTTCTCTTTGATGTGAATAAAGCAGATCCACAGCCCAAGCATACAGAAGTTTAATAAAATACATCCTTTATTCATAACTGCCTTTCGAGCATTGCCGCAGCAATTCAGATTTAATTTGTGGGTAGGAATGATTTGCATGCAAAGAACAAGTACTTCAAAGTATGTGAAGATAAGAGACTTATGTAAAAATTAAGCAGTCTACAGTCCGCAGGATAACTGTGGTAGCTTTTGCATCCCAGTCAGAAACCTCAGAGAAGTACCAGACTGAGAGACCACTCCAACTGGAACAGCACAAAACAAGTCTTTAATGAAAGCAATTGAAATAACACTAAATAAACTGTTTTAATGGAGCTCCAAAGAGATGTGTAAAAGCTGCTAGTAAAGTCAATTGAAGGCCTGTCACAGTGCCTCAAAAGTCCCTTCACAGCCTCCTTCTGGCAGCAGTTCAAGTCTCTTTACAGCACATTAGAGGTAAGCACAGCCGTATTATACCAGGCCCTTTGAAAAACTAATAAAAATATTCTCCCTGTGAGAGAAACCCACTGCTGCTAGGAGAGGAACTGTGTGCCCTTTGGTCTGGGAGTAATTTGTTTCTTCAGCTGGGATAAAGAAGAGTCTTTAATAATTAGCAAAGCTATTGTTAATAGCTGTATTCCTTGTGCTTGCCTCCTAATAGCAAGAGACATGCATTGAAATGTGCTGCGCAAAATCAGGCCTAAACAACAGAGTTCAGTGACCCTAAAGTCCTTTTTTAAATTGTGTCCTGCACTGGGTAGGTTAAACTGTACCTTATGTTGAGTAGCACTAACCTGCTGTGAGACCATGCTCAGAAGTTCTCATGCAGAAAGCTTTTTTGCTTGTCCAGTGATCTTGTGCTGTGTGAGGATGTGAGCATGGGTGAAGTGTGTGAGGAAAAGTTCTTTTTTTTGTCAGTACGTGACCTGTGCCATAGGGAGGCTTCTGTGGAAATGCAATGCAGTGAGATGCAGGGAGCAGTGCCCTTCCCCTGTGGTGATGGCTTACCTGGGAGAGCATGGTTTCTGCAGCATCTGTAATGGGTGGCCACCTTAAAAATTAACAGTAAATTGCCTCTGCTATGGAAAGTGTTGTTTTCCTTTGGCATGTACCTAGACCCATAAAAAACTTATATAAGGGGATTTTTTGTCAAGGACCATAAAACCAACATGGCAGCATTAAATCTTCTGTCTCCTGGGAGTGCTGGAAGCAGGTTCTGAGTGCTGAGAAGATGACCTCACACTAGGCATGAATGCAAAAGCTGTTGAAAGTGCATCTGTGTTACTGATATTGCGTATGTATTGGTACATTGGATGCAGAGTATGAGAAGATTCATGGTGTCAAATGAAAGATTTTGAACTGACAAATGGAGTTTGAACAGAGGACCAAGAGACAAATTTGCACAATATTTTAAACAAAAGATTCTGAAAAAGAGTGTTTGTATTTATGTAATTTTTACTTTATCATCTCTGTTTTACCTTTCATTTTAATATTACTATTCTGATATGTTATAACACAAATTATTTTTACCTGTTATAAAAAGAAAGTTGGATAATTTCATTCCAAAACAAAAAAGGAATGTACATTTTCTGCTAAATATTTTAATTCCTATCAGGGTAGCATTTTTTTTTTATACATGGAGTAGTTCAGATGGGAAGATTTCAGGTAGCCCTTTTGACAGTCATTTGGAACAGGTACTTTACCAAAAGTGAAAGAGCCTTGGAAAAAGTCCTCATAAATAAGGTCCCAAAGAATCCTTTCTGCCATAATCACAGTATTCTGTACAATTCACATATTTTAGAAAGAAGTTACTCAAGTTATGGTTCAGAAGCATTTTAAAGAATCATTTTTAAATCCCTCCCTGTGAGCCTGTGCTCTGCTTAATACCATGAGCAGAGCTGCATAGCCTTAGCAGGAAGGAAGACATTAAACAAGCTGATATTAAGCTTCTGAAAGTTGAATTGTTTTCAACAGAAAAGAAATTTTAAGACACTAGACATTAGGCCAAGAAAAAAGCAAGGATAGTTGGATATGTTATGAGTTGTGGGGCATGGGAAGAGGTTGCTGGTTTGTAATTGCTATGTGTAACATCTGACCTGTGTCTGGTGGCAGGGGATTAGTGTCTGGGATTCCAGTAAAAAGGCTTATCTTTTAGTGGGGGAAAGAGAGACAATGTGGTGGCCAAAAGGATGGCAGGAGTTGGGTTGCCCAGAGCCCTGCATAGCTGCAGAATAACTTTCTCACGGGCACTGGATTAGCAGGCTTGCACTGAGAAGAGTAAAATAATCAGTGTTTATAGTAAATGCATTCATCTCATGGCTGCTGCTGTTTTAGTTCCGAATTTGTATGCACACATGATTCTGTTTAGATCCAGACAGATGGAGAAAACTTTTAGCTGTCATTTTTGTTACATTTTAGACAATCAAAGTATCTCCCTGTGGCCTCTTCTGCTGCACCCAGCCTAGGATATGGATCACCAGTGGCACATAAAGATACATGCCTACGCTCTGTGACTCTGTATCTTTGTTTTTACTATCTGCCATAAGCAGTAACAAAGAGATTTGTGCAGATGACTATCAACAGTCGCTGGAAAGACACTGAAGCCCCAAGGTCCTAGTAGACCTGGTATCTCTCCTAGCAGACAGGCTAAATTTGAGCTGTGATCTGGCTTCCTTGTCTCCAAGTGCACAGTACATAAGCTGATTAACAGAGTGGATGGCATTGCCACAGCCTCCCAAGGCCTCCACTTTTTGTGTGCACAACAGCTCCTCTCGATAGAAACAAGGGATAAGAAACCAGTAGACATCTGTTGTTTGTGTTTTGTAATGCCTTGGATGGGCAAATCATGTTCCCTTCACCTTTGCAGGGACGTACAATTGTCCGTTTAATTGTATTATGATAAACTACATCAGAGAAAAGAAGCGTAAGACATCTTCCCATTTGGAAAATGAAGAGAACTAAATCATGGGAGTAGTTTAAAGACCTCAATGTATGTACCTGCTGATGCTGTCTGTTGCTTTTGGGCTGCATGTGGTGGCATGTCTGGATCTATTATTCATTGTGATCTTAAAAAGGGCAAGGGGATCTTAAAAACTATATGTGTTGAAAAAAATATCCCATAGTAGTGATGCAACATTACAGAAAAGGCATGGGAAGATGTTTTTGTCTGTTTATCTCCACATTCAAGATTAAAGCAGGACAGAAGAGCTAAAAATTGGCAAAGGGACTTGGAGAGACCAGATTTGGACAAGGCTTTGGATGTCATTCTTTGGCTTTTTGCTGCTGTGGTGTAGGATGGTGCCACTGTGCTGCCTGGCACCTGCAGGTGACACGTGTGTGGCAGATGGGTACAAGCACAGTGTTACCCTGCCAACGAGTGCTCGGTGCCTCTCCACTGCACCTCTGAAAAAGCCCTGTGCTCTGGCAACCGTTCTTCAGTGCAAAATGCTTTTGAGCTTCTCAGAATAATTGGATGGGAGGATTACATGTTTAGGATGAACTTGGATTTGTTCCATTTGAACTGTAAACACAGGTGATATTTTATGGTCCTGTGCTGAAAAAGACCTATTACCTTGTAGCTGTTGTACAAGCAAGTCCCTACATGATAAAGTACAGAAAACTGAAGGAAAGCTTAGATTATCTGTAGGTTCAGATGATAAATAAGCTGAATAATTAAAAATAAATTTTTTGGAAAACTAATTCTTTAATGCACCCTTTGTATGCCTGTTCCTGGCAAAGTAGGTGTGAGGTAGTTCTTCCTGCTGTGCTTCTCTCTTCCCTTTGATTTTTTCCCAGCCTTCTTTTCCTTGCAAAGTCTTTAAAGGATAAAGGCTGACGTCCTTCCTGCTTGATTCTTTTGATGTTGATTTCCCTCACACCTTTTCTTTGGTCATTTCAAACTTGAATCGGTCCTAAAGAAATGCCAAATGCTGTGGAAACAAACTCAGCCCCATGTAATGGGCTTGACCATTAGTGTCCTGTCTTACTGACTTCTCAGCAGAAGGAACTGAGAATTTGACCCATGCCAAAGCTCCAAAAGCAGAAAAGGACAAGCACTGAGGGCATTTTTAAGTGCTATTCTGCTAACAAACACAATAAATAATAGAGGCCAAAGGTCTTCTATGACCTCAACTGAGGATACACTGGAAATTCCAGATTAAGATGAATCCTGCTTGCTGCTTTCAAAACAATTTTTTACCCTATGGAAAGGGTTTTTTATTTCTCCAGAAATGCTTTACACATTTTTGTATATTTTTTTCTTTTCTGTTTCCTTTTATTTTATTCTGGGCCATCTCATATGCATGACCAGCCACAACAGTTCTCATGGAATCCCACTGAGTACTTGTTAACAATTGAGTAAATGCTCATTTTGGCCCTACAGCAGTACTGAATTAAATCCTCCAGAATAAAGTTTAAAAACTTATTCACTTGCGGACTGTATGTAAAAAAATAATCTGTGTGCAGTACATACAATTAAAGCTGTAGGTGCCTGAAGGTTGATAACAAATAATAATTAAA
The DNA here is from genome assembly GCA_013396875.1 of Vireo altiloquus. Classification (NCBI taxonomy): domain Eukaryota; kingdom Metazoa; phylum Chordata; class Aves; order Passeriformes; family Vireonidae; genus Vireo; species Vireo altiloquus. Next base: position 180,699 of record VZRF01007601.1, read on the forward strand.
GATTGGGGGATATCATATGGGTGACCAAAGCTTTACAATTCATAATAAAGACTATAGGTGGTGAATGGGAACTTGCACTGTATTTTACATACTTAATTTCTTAAACTGCTTGACAGACATTTGATCAAGTTGATCAACAAGGACTAGTGCCCTTTTGGATTACAGGTTAGATCATTAATCTATCTTTCAGAGACCAAAGCTCTGTTCTTTGTCTCTGTGTCTTGGAGTGACTGCATAGCTCCCCACTCCTTTTTTCAGTCTTCACCTGATATTTCTTCCTTTTTTTGTGTATTTAATTTGTGAGTGTATTGCAGCTGCTCTGATTTTGAGCCCCTGTCCTTGCTCTTTGTGCAGGAGCAAGAATTTAATTATATCTTCAAGAGAAAAATTATTTAAAGGCAGAAATATCTTCTGGTTCTGCGGGAGTCAAAAAAAAATCTTGCAGAAGATAGATTCTGTCTATCCAGTTCAGAAGTGATTTTCTGTCTAAAAACTGATTTAGAAAAAACCAAATGCAATATACTGAATTTTCATTAGAAGTGACACACATCTTTGTGTAGTTCAAATCAGTAGTGCAGTGGAGTAAGTTGTTTTTTTAAATAAACATCTCAAAGGAGAAGAAAGACATAATATATTGTCTGCTTTCACAACTGCTTGAAGCCTGGGTGTTTGTCCAGCTAGGTGATTGCTGTATGTGTTCTCTAACTAGACATATATGTGTGCTTGCCTTGTAGGTCACAAATAAGTCTCTGTGGTGCAGTTCTTTTCTCTTGTTTAAAGTGGATTGATTGGCATCACTGCATGTTTAACACTGTAGATTAGAATGCAAAAGCCATCTTTTGGATCATATTCAGCCTCTCCTAGGCTCTGATTTCATCCTACTAATAAAACTGTGGATTTTGAGGCCACTCCTCTAAATAGCTCTCCTACATCCCGGAGTACTATCTGATCTAGTCTACAGCATGGGGCCCTTGTAACCACCTTGCATTTTCATCAGGGCTCCACAATCACTAAACATTGACTCAGCAGAGAGATTTTTAAGAAACAGTACTTGTATCTCTTGGTTGAATATCTTGATTCAAAAAAGATATAAAAACCTATGTATTTTATTGCCTGAAATGGCTTTTCTGGAAATACTTAGATTTCTAGAGAAATGTCACTCGGGTAGAAATCTCTGATTTTGATAACTTAGTGCTCTGCTCCATTTGTAAATTGCATTTCAATGAAGTGGCTATTCTTTCCCATTGTTGTAACAGAAACCTTTCTGTTTCTGCTGAGGATTTTTGCCAGGTGTCATACAATTAAAATCACTGTCCTGACTTTTTGTCAACAAGATAAAAAGAATAAACATAGGAAATTATAAGTTTATACACTTCTTAAGTGTATATTAAATTATTTATTTATGAAGTGAATCCAATATAAAGCACAAGGGCAACATATCATTTAATGGTTCTACTTTATTGAAACAAATGCTACTAAAAATTTTGTGCAATAGCAGCAGGTACATAAATGCCATGTGAGTAATTAATATTTGGAGCTTACAAAGCATTTTTGACTGGTATCTTACTTCACACCTTTCAACAGATACTGCTTCAATATACAGGTGGGAAACAGAAGGATAGAATTAAGTCTTATAACACTTCCTTTAAAGTATGCCCTGAGAAGACATAGTTCCTTAATAAATACCATGAGTACTTTCAGCTTCCACTAGGAACAGACAGAGAAGCACTCTGCCTCTTCACTTTGTCTGGTGTTAGATTAGTTTGATGTACACCTTAGTGCTGCCATAACTCACTCTTTCAGACTTCCATCTCATTGCCGTTCGTACTGGGAAAAACTCTTGGTCGTTTTCTTGTCCTAAACCTACTCTAGTGGAAATAGTGCAGTGTGGGAAGATGAGAAGCAGAAGCATCCTCTGCTTTCTGTACAGTGTACTTGAGAGGAAAGAGGAATGTGTCTGGGAACGTACAGAATGAAGAAATGCTACAAATCTGGCAAATAGTGTAAAAACCCACCGTTTAAGGATGCATTTAAAGTAAGTTCTCTTTAATGCTGCATATAATCAACTCACGGGGTTTTCTCTCAGAAGATGTTGCTTAACCAAATAGATAGCAAGATTCAAAAACAGGAGTAGGCACTTACATAAACAGTAGTAGCACTTGAGGCTTTACTAGATAAACCAAAACTTATAAGGGTCCTGGCAATTCTTTCTTTTCAGGGCATAAACTGAAAAGAAAGGATTTTCTTCATTGTGTATCGTAGGTTGTAGATTTAGTCAAAAGCTCAGGAATTTGACCCAGTCCAAAGACCCAAAACTTAAAGCACCAGCAGAGATCAATCTCACAAACAAGACCATGAATTGGTAGGGACAGTTGCTTATTTAAGTGTGTTGTTCACTGTTTTGCCCTAAGAATTGGTTTTGTGGCAGAGGGCCATGGCATGGATTGAAAATGTAGAGGTTGGCGGTGGATCACTGAGCATTTCTGTCATTCAGTGTTTTAAAATTGACTGCAGCTTTTACTTGCTCACTGTTTGTTGATTATTGGTGACCATCTAAATACCTAGTGAGCCAGCAGTAGTTACTGAGTAAATGAGCTGGGTGAAGATGATCTACTACAAACATGACATGAAGCTAAGCCCTCTCTGTTTTGGATGTCACTTTCTAGATTGCAAAAACTCCCAAAGCCTGATCAGATACTATCCAGGCTAATTTCATTCTTCCTCTCTGATGTTTTATTTTGTGAGTGGATCCAGATACACATCAGTGAAAGCTATGAGGTGAATCTACTTTTACCTTTCCTATAAATTAATCTCACCAAAGACAACAACAAAACAAAAAGAGAAACAGGCTTTTGTTAGACTGTCCATTCTCAGGAAAAACTTAAAACTTATAAGAATTTTTCAAACTCAGAGTAACTAAGTCAATGTAGAAATTAGAAACACAATTTCCATAGAACCTTCTTCCCTTACCTACTGTGATTTTGCAGCTGGTCTCAGCTACCAGCATTTATTTTAATCAACTCAGTGACTTTTTCTAGTTGCTTCAAATTATGCTAAGATTGTTCTGATCTGTGGGAAGGTCTTGCCATTGGTCCTAAGGCCTGTCTTCTTCTCCGCCCCTCCCAGGGGTTTCTCAGTATCCTCTCTAACTGCAGGCTCCCAATTTGATGCTGCAGCTCTCTCCTTCCAAGTCACCCTGCAGTTTACAGTCTTGTCTCCCCTTTGCACACTCAATTACTCACCAAGGAGGGAGTAATCCTATGTCCTTTCAGCACAGTCTGCTGCTCTTGAGTGAAAAAACCACTCAAATAGAGGGGGAAAAAACCAAAAAATTAAACAGATAAGAACTTTCCCTAGCTCTAGCAGATGCCTAATTTCTTTTGTTTTTCTCCAAATCTCACTGTAGCATTGGTGGTTTTTGAGAACACTTACAACTTCTAGGTAGCAAGATATGCCAGTAAGATGCCTCACCTGCATGTTCTTGCCCAGGCTTGGGAGTGGAGCCAGAAGAGGCATAAGGAGCTCAGGCCTTTGTCTTGTTAAGAGGCCAATCTTGCTAGCTTAGTGCAGCACAGAGGTGATTACAAGTCATCCCAGGTGAATCAGTATATCAACATCACCCTCACTCTTTAGATAGCCTAGTTCAGCAGTTTTTACTGAGCAGGAGTCTCTGCACCCCTGTCCTCTGTGGCCTGGATTAAAAATAAGAGTGGACAAACCTTAATCCAGGTTGCATTTTCAGGTGAAATGAAATGTGAAAATAGTGATATGTGAAATGAAATGTGAAAATAGTGATATGTGAAAATAGTGTTGTGCATAGCTCATACTTACAGCATTTATGAGGAAGACATGAATTACTTTTTGGTGTGGTAAACTAGGCTGGAATTAAAAGTAGTGGCTAAATCATTACCAGTTTGAGTTTTCCATGGTGTTTCCTGTATTAGCCAACATTTCATAGCAAGACACCTTTAATTTAGAGGGACCAATGTTCCCTTATATTGCTGTATGTGTTGACTCTAAGATTTATGGGGAGCTTAAAGAGGTCTCTAGAAAAAGTCACACATTAACCACCTGATAGTAAAAATGAAAATTTTTCTTAGGAGCATGTTCGGGCCAGAACAGCTCTCTTTAAATGCATTTATATCGGCATTCCTTTATTTGAGAAGAGCAGAAGCATGAAACTGGTGAAGTAATGGAGATGAACTGTTTGGAAACTTTGTGTGATCTGGGGCACACGTGAACGAGGATGGCATGTTGCTCCTTAGCATAGTCACATGCTTTTATGGCCAAATGGTACCTTCAGCAGAGTCATACGCCAAAGGGTAGTGTGGCAATGCCATGCCGAATAAGTGCAAACTAAGTTTAGATTAGTTGTGGATATAAATGAATAGAACAACCTTTGTGTGTTTGCCTGTAGGATTGAAATTCTGATTTCACTGCCTCACCACCTCATCTCCATCACTTCGTCAAACCTAATTTGGAGTTACTGGAAAAAAGGAAGGATGATCCATTCTTTCATGGATGATCTACTCATTTAGCTTGCTAAGAATTTATGCTTATTAAGAACTAGAGGATTATACCTAAACATGAGCCTGGCTGGTGCACAGCTTTCCTTTGTTTCTCTTTCAAAGCAAAGGTGAACTTGCAGGATGCTGTGAGACGTTCTGAGATAATGTGCTTGTCTCCTTCAGTGCTCCTCCACCTACTTCTAGAAGGATTGAATTAATTGAGTATTTGAAGAATTGCTTAACTGCATACATAAAGCTGAATGTCAGGGTCCTTAAGGTATGAAAACCATGTCAACTTTTTCTGATAACAGAGAGCCATGATCCTGGTGGGCAGGGGAGAATAGCTTGGAAAGGTGTCATGGTACAGCTAAAAGTCACCTCCTCATACTGCAGGCATAATCTGCAGCAAATGTGTGGAAATGCAAACATAAATCATTCCTGTTGTTCTTGTCTCAGAGAAACGTGAGTGCTGTACAAAAGACAATGAACATGCTTGTAACCAAATGCTTTATATTATGTATACGCTCATCTAATATACCCACAGTATTGTGTATGTAACATTATACAGATTCTTATATAATTATTTGTGAGAAACCTGCATTTTTAGAGAACTGCTATAATTTTACTGGGATGTGTTGCAGTAAATTCAAAAATAAAATATGATTTATGTCATGCTAATACTAATTTTGTTGTTGTTCACCCGCAACAACTATTCATTTTAGAGCTCTATGGACATGTACAAACTGAAACAAACCCATCTGCAAATTCACAGAAAGTTCAAATCAAATTAGATGAAGGGTTTACATTGTATGAATGTTTGAAAATCACATCCTTTTTTTCAGTGTTTCCCAAACTTTCTATTTGGCTCATTATAACTGTGGAATGGCTTGTCCTGGAAATTTAAATTTATTTAATCTGTTGGTTTTGGCAAAGATTGATGTCTTGACTAGTTGCAGAGGCCTTGTTGGCAGAATTAATTAGCACTAATAGTATTAATAACATGGTTGCTTGCATACCTCAAGGGCATCACAGTGCTGATGAATTCCACACAGTCCTAAAAAGGAATAAAGCAGTGGAGCAAATAAAAAGGGGGTATACAGCCTCATTCTTCCTTATCATTGACATACATTCTTGAAAGCCAAAATCATAAACTATGTTTTCTAGAGCATTGCTCATTGGGAAATTTATGCTGACAAAATAGCTTTAGTTCATTCAAGGTGGTTACAGGGTATGGGCTATTTAGTTATGATGAATGGATGAACTTAGGATTAGTGGTACAGGAGCAGAGTCAAGGATGTGGAAACAACCTTAATCATGTCTCTTCTTGACTCATAGTATTTGAGCTCATGAGTAAGTGTGCAGATGAATGTTCCCTTATAAGATTGCTACATTTTTCTAAATATTTTCCCTTGAACAGTATTTAAATTGACTGGCAATTTTAGTAGCTTTTTTTCTCTGCATTTATTCAGATACAGGTGAAACAGAAAATATATTAGCTCTTAGGATGCAGTTCAGTCCCACTCTGTAACCAAAGGCATCCCCACTTGCTTTTCTGTGCATCCATTCATTTCTTTTCTAACTTGCTTTACAATTTGATTATGAGGGTTTATTCACCCACATTTAGATGTCTTTTCAATACCCTGAACACCAGGGTACTGTAGCAGAGCAGATCAATGCAGCATTTTAAATTTATTTCCTTAAGTATTTCTGTGACAGGGCTTTAAGCTAATGCAATGCTATGAAGCCCTCAACAGGGAGAAAGACTCGTTAAGGGTGCCAGGCTACTCAGGTAGTAAGTCTGAAGTGTGACATGAGCAGTAAGATGCTGCAGAAACAAGTAGAGTGTCTCTGGTTTAGAGAAGGATTATTAAGGTGCCAGTACAGCTGTATAGATTTGGAACGTCCAAGAGCAGTCCTGAAAGGAAAAACTGGGAACTGATCAGATGGTATTGCTCATGACTGGGATGTGTGCTCAGTGTGCAGGTAAAGTGCCCTCTCAATTAGAAAGCTCATAGTAGAGGATAACTGCAGCACAATGTGTGGTGTAAGGAAGCAATGAAGTATTTACAAGGGATAGTCAGAGATGGAAATACTGGAATTCTAGTTACAGGACCATTAGACCCTACAATATGCAGTTCTCTTGTGGTCATCCATGGCTAGTCCAGCACTGACCCTAGCTGCATGGCTGGGTGAGCTGACTGAGATTGCTTCCTAAAGGCAACAGGAACTGGAAAGAAGCTCTAGAGCAGCCAGTTATGGTATGTGGATCAGCTGTACCCAGACATGGTATTATGGGTTAGTGGAAAGGTCAAAGAGAGGCCCTGGAAGATGCAATGAGTGACAAGGATTGAAAGAACATGTCTAATATACATGTTTATCCAGTACCATGCAGGTTAGGGTAAGTGGGAGAGAAAGAATGGTCTCCTGATGTGCTTCAATATGTGTTTTATATTAAAGGAAGAAGAATTACTGCTTTCCTTCAAGTGTCTGGCCAGCTCAGATGTTAACTAGCCTTTGGGCTAGAAGGGCTAATATTTAAATTCCAGAAAGGGAGTTCCTAAGTTTAATGAGCTATGGAGCTGCACTTGTGTAAAATCATATCTGAAACAGAAATTCTTAAATTTTACATGAACAAATATCTTGATTTTTCTGATGCTAATTGAGGCATTTCATACAGAAGCTTCTAAAGAACTGCACACAATGTATAATCTCATCTGTGCTCCAGATAGTTATGGAAGTGGGGCCTTTGCATCTTATTTTGAGCCCAAATGCAGAACCTAAAATGCCAAGTGTACAATAACTCACCTTGTCAACAAACTGTCTCTTAATAATGAGATATGGTAGTGACATGACGAAGTATGAAAAAGAAGTTTCACAGAAGGCCTCCAAAATATGATGTTGTAGCCTGTGGACCACTAAGCTACCAGCTATGCACAGTAGGAGGAAATTAATAGCCTTTTTTATGAAAAGAACGCAAGTCTGTTTATACTATTTATTGGTGCTTTGTGGGGATGCATATTTATTATCTGGCACTGGTCCTAGCTCTTGCTCAACTCATTCTACTAATGGTGTTTTTCCTACCTGCCTGTGCAGCGAACTCAGTGCTAGAGTCAGTCAGTAAAACCGTTTCTACCTCATGCATCATCCTGAGAAGCAAAAGAGAGGGCTTCTAGCAAAGCAAAGTGATCAGAAGTGTCATCAGCTAGGAGAGTGATATACAAAATATCTCCATAGTATAAAGTCTGTAATTGTCTAACCATCTCTGCACAAGCATCACAGAAAGAGTATTAGGCAAAAGCAATGAGGCAGAGTGACCTTCTTACACCAGCTGAGAGCTGAGCCCACAGGCTTTTTTTTTGTCATAACATTGGCAGCAACACAGTTCAGTGTTTTTCATCATGACTGATTAATCAGGTTCTAAGAGAAATTATGTTAAGCCAGAAGTGTTTTTTTTTATTGTTGGTTTTGGTCTTGGTGGGGATTTTTTAGTATTATTATTTTAATCTATGTCCTCTGCAGGCTTTCATTGATGAAAACAGCTTTCATACAGCGGTGAAAACATAAGCACATCATAAGAATATTTGAAAATATCAAATGAACAGCACATTTCTTCTGACAGCATCCTCAGAAGTTCTTAATCCATGCTGCCTGCTGTTCTGCATATCAGCTGTTACCTGGCAGGAGAGAGCAGCTCCTGTTCCAAAGCACTGTGAGTGCTGTCCTCAGGGGTTGCTGCCACTGGACGGTGCCTGCGCAGCACTGCTGGGGTGTCGGGTGGGGCTGTATCCTTCCTGTTCAAAGATCACCCCTGCAGAGTGATGTGCCAAGCCTCCAGAAGGAGTAGAGGCCCCTGTCAGTATCTCTGCCTTGCTTTTGTTTAGGATTTTCCCTCTTTGAATGGAATGACTTTTGGTGTATTGGATGGGCCTATGGATCCATCCACTTTTGGTGTATTGGATGGGCCTATGATTTAAACATGCACACCAGGGTCATGCCAGTGTTCTCAGTAGTAGTCTGGGGGAGCTGGTGAGGGAAGAGCCAACAATGTTCTCTGCTATCCTTGAAATGCTCTCTGCTTTTTGGCATTTTTGTAAAGATGTGGTTTTTGCAAAGGTTAATTATTGTCTTAAGTCACAGATCTGTCACTAAGGTGGCATCTTCCACTTGTGAAGAAATGGGATGAGACTGCTGGGAATAGAATAAACCAGCAGAGAAAAAATTCAGACATCTGAACGCAGTTAGACCTTTTCCAGATGGGGAATGATCTCCTTTAAAATTTTATTTCAACAGGATGACAAATCCAGAGATGACAAAGAAGTAGCTTAATTTTTTTTCTAAACAGTTATATCTGTTTTCCTCAGTTATTCTTTTTTCCCCATGATACCTCTCGTTGTCCCCTACCACTAGCATGTACAGTTTACCAGGAGGTCAGCAAGTCAGGAGATGAGACGTGGTATAGTTTCTGGAAATACCTCAGATTAGAAGTTGAGGATGAGGGTATAATGTCAGCAAGCTTTTGTGAAAACTTAGAGCCTTCATGACTAATTTTGGTGTTTTTTTTTAATTTTCAGAATTATTTATAAGGACAAAGACTAGTAACACTTTATTTTTAAGAAAATAAGGGTTATCCTTTAATTTTTGCCTAAAGTAGGCTGCCTCATCACCTGCCAGCTCTCTGTGTTTACCTGTCTGTTTCCACAAATTTGTCACCAACAGCTGTGAAGGAACCACTTTTCCTGCATGAGGATTCTGAAAGTCTTCATACTGCATTTTGGCCTTCAGTGTTCTGGCTAAATTATTCACATTGGTCTGAAGTGTACAGGTTTTGTTGTAATTCATATCCAAGGGTTGTAAGAAAGATCCAGTACTAAATTTCTAAATATTTTTGCTGCATTGCCAATCTTCAGCATGCTGAGATTTATGAAAGACTTCTTAGCATGTGTTTTTCTAGGTGCTGAGTGGAGGGTAGAGATGCTAGAAATCCCTTAGGGGTAGTTCTGTTATGAGATCTGGTGTGGTTCTCTTGCCCTCTTCCCAGATGGATGATGTTTGCTAGTACCAGTGCACAAATCATGTCACTCACCATAGCGTCCTCTGGGTGGGATCTCCTGCATCAACTCTTATGCTTTGAGTTAAGTTAAATAGCAGCCATTTATTACTGCATGGTGCACTTCCAACGGCTCCAATCCATATGGATATGAAATCCAGAAGAGAAAGTGCTTTCAGAGATGCTATTAATGGCTGTAGCATTTATTCTTCATCAGACCCTTAATTTAGTTTGACAAAACTGCTCTTGCTTTATTGATGACTCAGTTCTGTGCTGGTTTTGTGGCTTCTTGTAGTATCAGCCGGTTAAGCCTGTGCCCCAAGGCAGGAGAGAGACACAGACCACAAGTGCCAGGTCATGTCGGGGCAGGTTTTAAAGGTTTCCATCTATTTAAATGGGAGCCAGACACCTGAGGAAAAACTTAGCCAGAACTTAGGAAAAAAAAAATCTAGGTCTTACTTCTTAGTGTACCTATCATATAGAGCAAGCACTCATTTTCGCTGAATCTTGAAAGAACAAGACAAGATCTGTGGATAAAGAAATGCTAGTGATGTACTTGGAACAAAAATAAATTATGACTGGCAATTAAGCCACTGCTGGCAATGACCGTCTAATTGAAGGGAGCTCATTTGATGCACAAGCCACACAGGAGCTCATTGCAACAAACTGTAAACTAATTGCTACCCTTGTGTAAAAATTAGAGGAATAATTAGGGCTTTGTTTTATTTTGGATGCTTATACTTTTGTGTACCCAATTTGAGAGGGGCTACCACAAGAAGGTCAAAAGATTGAGGGACAAGCAGAAACTTGGATGGAAAAATCTGTACTCTAAATTATACATATGCTGGTGTAAGAGGATCTTGCCGGAGCCTTAGATAATATAACCAGGAATCCATGGTTGCATGGTTGGGTTTTTCTTCCTTTTTGTGCTGAGCACTCTGTGTTGCCTTTAAATGCATTATCTTCAACAGAATGGCTGGGAATCCCTGCATAAGAGAAGGGAACGTAGTGAGCCTCGCAGATTGCATATTTGGTCAGTTTTTATGGTTCTTTACCTAGAACGGGAATTCTCCTCAGGAAGGAAGAGTCACAGCCCAAAACCACAGCAAACCAGACCAGAAATAGGTACAGGGTCTCAACTCCCTCTATCTCATGACAGGTTGCTTGATGCAAGGATGCCTTGAGGAAGATAGCAATTGCCCCTGCTGCCACATTCACCAAGAAGAGTCCCACGTTTAAATACCTTCTAGGCAGTTGTTTTGCCAGGAGGAAGGTCTGTGCTTCACACTGGGATAAAATATTAACTTTTCTTCAAGATTCCTTTTTCTGCAGAAATGGCATGTCTGGGCAAGACAGTTGTTTTACTGAGTAAAGGGGAAGAAGAAGACAACAAACCTTGGAGGTACCAGTCACTCTCCAGGAAAAAGGGTGATGCTGCTGCAGCATCTGGATTTTTCATTCAGATTTTCTCCATCCCACTCAGAGCTGGGATCAGCTCATTTCAGCAGTGCTGCTGTAATTTTAGTTGCTACAGCTCAGTGCTGAGTTGCACCTCAGAACTTTGCACATTTACCCCTTGGAAGGTCTGCAAATACTGACCAAGGTGATGAAAGTTTATATCAAGCCCGGGACAGACCAATTAAAATTTGAAGCCTGTTTCAAATATGTGTTTCTGTTTTTTAATGGAGTTGCTTTGGCACTGAGGAACTGAACTTCCCTTTTGAGTACTTCTCATGGGCACTGTAATGATTAAATCATATAGCCATATCTTTTGATCTAGAAACAAAGCTTCTCAGCCTCTTAGTGTTTTGGATACGAAAATAGATCGAGGCAGTGTTGCTTTGGTCATTACATAACCAACAGTTGGCAAAGATGGCACTTATTTCTGGTGATCACACAGTAATTGCACTTAGCTGATTCCAAATAAAAAAATTTTAATAGTTCTTTGCAACACTAATGAAAAAGTTAATAGTAATACTGTGTAATTTGCTTGTGATGAGAGTGTAGACTGAGGGTCAGTTAGTGCTGCTGCTCACTTGGGGTTTTGGCTCATAAAAATGAAGTGATATGACTATATTAAGTCTCATATGGCTTTTAGGATTCATTGAGCTGGAGTCTAGTTTCGTTTCCCTTAAAATAATTACTGAGAATAGCATCGTTTTGTGATGTTAGTCAGGATTTATGCTGATGTAACTGAGATCATTTTCAAGCTCCGAGGTTTGCAGCTGGAGTGGGAAAGTCTGTAGGAGTATTTGTGGTTGATTACTTACTGCACGGGTTGTAGTTGGCCTCTCTTTTTAGGCCGACAGTGACAGATTGCTCTGTCAGATCAGCTCCAGACAGAGTGTGGGACCCTGGAGAGGGTCTCAGGAAGCTGGTTCTTGCCCAGGAAGTCCTTTCTTCTCAATCTCTCATATCAGGAAAAACAACGAAGGAACCTCTTGCTGTTTCAGGTTTGTTTATTATATCTTATCAAAGGTTCAGGAACACAGCCTCTGTTGCTTCCAAGTGGAAAATGGCTGCAGAGGCTGGTTACAGAGAGTTTATATAGTTTTTATCATCAAATAGTAAAGTTCTACGTATTTTATTTTGTCTTTAAATCCAATATCTATCAATTTTATTAGTATGTCTCTTATACTCTAGATTCTTTCTACCAATCAATACATTGCAGGAACTTAGGTCAAAGAAGAAAGGAAGAAGAAGGAGAAGAAGGAGAAGAAGGAGAAGAAGAAGAAAAAGAAGAAGAAGAAGAAGAAGAAGAAGAAGAAGAAGAAGAAGAAGAAGCTGACACCCTGAATTCTCCATGTTGTCCCCATATTAATATATAGGGTAAAACCTAAAACTACAAACCCATTTTCTGTGGTACACTAAACAACTATCTCTTCATTTCTTTGGTGCTTTTTCCTCACCCAGCAGTGGGGGCAGCTTTTCCCACGGGCTTAGTTCATAGACTAAGCCTTCTAGTGGGGCTTTAGGGATAAATCTTGTCCCTAAAAGATCAGGGAAATCTGTTTGACTTTCCCAGGTTCCAACACGGAGTAATTCAAAGAGCCCGAGCTTGCAGTGTTGGATTTCCCAAAGAAAAGGCTGGATGGTAATGGCAAGGTTACTGCCCACTATTTCAATATCCATTCCTGTCAGGGAGTAGACACTGAGGGACACTAACTGAGGTACAAGCCACATTGAATACATGAAGCTTCTTTGACTCTGACTTTGTCTAATTTTGCATATGATGGAACATTTTGAGGACACTTTTTTTTTTGCCTTCCAACTAGTGAGAGCCTTGACAAGAATTACATTCTCCTTGTGTATGCTTCTAAACAAAGATGTGGCAAGATGTCAGCATCCCAACAGGATACTGTCTGAACACAACAGAAAAGCAGTGTCTGGAAGGGATTCTGAGGACAAAAAGAGACTGAATGCAATTAAATTATAATAGGATGGTGATTAAAATTCCCTTGGCTTCTGAAATGAATACATAACTTGGTCCTAACCAAAGGCAAGTGTCCATTTTCGAAGACAGTAGTTAAGACAGCTAAGTGAAAATGGGCCATTCATGTCTCTAACTAGCCTTGCAGACATGCATACCTGAGTGCCAGTGAATCTGATATCACCTATCCATTTTGGAAAAAAATTGAAAAAAAACAAACCTAAAATACTAGCCTTATTATTAATCCAGAGTTTCAGTTCTCTTTTTACTTGATGCAAATCCATAAAGTAGAAGTAAATGGAGATGTCAATATATTAAAAAAGAGAACTCTAACTCTCTGAAGAAGAATTAAGCTGTAAGACGCATCAGGAATTTTTAAGTCTCACAACGCAGTAGAGCTGCATTTTTTCTTCAATACATTATTTTATATTAGTTTTATTGGCAAAAATATGGTAATAAGGCATTCTATTTCATGCAGAAAAGCTAGTGAGAAAAGGTTTCACAGTGCTACAGCAATTTCTAATTTAGAGTCCATAGTGCTGTGAGACATCTGGATACTTTTTTTCCCTCTAAATAGGCTGACCCTTCTGCAGTTCTCTTGAGTGAAATTCTGGCTTCATTAAAATCAAAAGCAAAAATTCTTACTGACTTCTGTGGGCCAGGATTTTGTCTTGGCACACTTTCCTTAAGAACCTTTCGTCTTTCAGACCATGGCTCTATGGAGCACTTAAACATATGGTTACCTCTCAGAATGTCTATTTGTTAGCAGAAAAATGCTCTTGAAAATATGTTCATCATCAAGATAGGTAATACTAGCACCACTCAGAGACATCAGCTGGGAGAAAATACATTTTGAGGGAAATGTTCCTGTTTTATTTATTTTATCCTGTGAACATTTAGTCTGCTTGTAAGAATCTAATGGGTGCACTTTTTCTTTAGATTTGCCTAGTAACTTTTCATCCCTGGCTTCCATAGAAGCAGGAGTGCTTTGATGAATATTGCTGTGATAATTAATTCCAGTATTTCATCAGCTGTATATTACAAGTAGAAGAAAGAAAGGAGGCTAAAGAATCAGAAAGTTAAGTAGCCAGATTAAAAGAATGTGGCTTGTGAAGATTGAGCTGTTGCTATAATTCTTCCAAGGCAGAATTTAATTGGTTTCCTGTTCGCTACTTGCTTTATTATGCTGTTCAGATTTATGAGACAAAAAAGGTGAAAATTTATCTATTTGCTGCTTCTTTCAACATTCTGCCAAGAAAAGGGAACATTTAGGTCAAAAGTTACTGTTCTGCTGAAGAAAGGGAATTGCAGATTGCTGAGGGCATCTCATTAGCATCAGTATCTGCTTCTCTGCATGAGCGGCAGTAAGTGGATGTCACTGCTGAAGAACAAATGAGAACATACTGCACCAAATATCATCTTCCCTGCTGCAGATTTTTACCTCTGGTGAAAGCCCCGTGATTTGTGGAACTTCTTCTCTGACAAGCTTCAGACTGTTGCTTTGCAGTCCTTGCAGTGGAGCGTTCAGACCTTAACGTGATGCAGAGCCAAGGGCACTCCCAGGCATTGCTACAAGAGACTCAGTGTTAGACAGGGCTCAGCTCTGTAAGCAGCATGAGCTGGTCAGCATCAGCCAGGCCCTGCAGGTCAGCAATGGTCAGTGGCAAGTACCTGGCTCAGGAATAGAGTCAGAGCTGGCCCCAAGGAGTTGCTCTGAAGAAAGCCACTTAATACCATCAAAGGTCTACCACTGGTCCCCAAATTCTTAATTTAAAAATATCTCTATGTGACTATAGCCAAAGTAACAGGCAAATTTTAAATTGTGCATCTCTTGGAAGAAATGTGAATATTTTATTTAAATCAACAAAATCTGTAGTTCTGATTTGGAAATGTAACTCCACATATTTCTTCTGCACATACAGGCCCTTGCACAGAGATGTCTGTGGTAGAAGGAATGGCTGCTCTAATTTGCATTCATCTCATTAGTTTGTTTATAGAATGCCCTGAAGAGAGACTTTTTGTGGGAGTCAGTGTGAGCAGATGGAAATAAGAGACCTAATAACAAAATGTGTGCTTAAGAATGTCATAAAATTTTACACGAAGGCAGAGCAAATTGTACATGGATCCCAGCTACTTTTAAGACAGTTGTACCAGTGCGAAGGGAAGAATTTGGCCCAGTGGATATTGCTAATTTGATTTTATGTACAAATACAGAGATGCTGGGAGCATACAGTATTGATAATTAGGGCTTCAGGGTACTGGATATACTGCATAACTCCTCTGAGCTATGGAGCACATACACGCTGAAACCAAGAGTTAAAACAATACAAGCAGTGAGAGAATTTGTGCGATCTACTTTTTCCCCAATTCCATGTGAGAACATGCCACTTAAATTCTCAGAAGACACTCCCCTGGTATTTCCATTAACTGAATGCAGTCTCCCAGGACGAGGTGAAAGGGAGGAGAAGGGTGTTCACTTTTCCTGTCCACAGTGAAGCATTTTCTCATACCCATGACTAAGGAGGGAATTTTGCAGCTGAGGCTGGTTTTCCTTTCTGTCTACTATGTTTCTTAACACAGTGGTAGGAGCAAATGCTGCTTAACTTTAGTCACTTGGCCAGGGGAGAAAAGGGGAAAGAGAAGCTGTGCATGTTGTCCCAGTGTCTGGTGTAGGTGTGAGGGGTAGACTTGTGACACTGCAAAATTTTCCAAAGGAGATTCAACCTGGTTTTGAGTCCTTCTGTATTCACTCTGACTTTTAACTTCCTCTCAGATCAGTGATTGTGCAAGATCTTTGTCATGTTTTGGTCTCCTGGCCATTCTTTTTCTTTGGTCCTGAGTTAATGCAGTCTGTGGCAAGCTGCTGTTGGTAACTTCAGTGCCTCCTTGACTGCCACACTTTTCCTGGGCCCTTCCTAGGCTCTTCCCATGTCTTTCTTACTGCCTGTACTCCCTGTACCTACCTACAGGCAGATCCTTGGAGATGGGGCAAGTATGGATGCTCTAAAGATTCAGCTGCTTTTGAGAGGCTCTTTGCACTTGTTGAAGGCACCTCTGGTCTTCCTGATGCCAAAAGAAATGGACCTCAACTGTCTCAAGCCAGTGTATTGCTCAGATAGCTTTGGTTTGTCCTAACAGTTGTAAAGTGACAGCAGTGAGCTCCAGAGCAGATACAGGCTGTTTGAACACCAGCTTGAAGGAGATACGCGTAAAAGAAGACAAACAGAAGAAAGCACGTTCTGAAAATGTGTTAAACCTTAAACAGCATCACATACAGGCCTCATGCTGTATTTAGATCTCGAGCTTTTGAATCAGAACTGGGGCAGGGTGCCCAGCCTGGTGAAGCATTTGCCCTTTGGCATAAGCAGATTAGCTGATACACAGCCTGATATAAAAGAAGGGAACACAGTCTATTCTGAGTGAAGGCATCCCCCTTAAGAGTAAGAAAGATCCTTAAGGGTTCATAAACAGCCAAACAAGATCTGCTTATGTGTGGCTCACAGCACAGCTCATGTTTTAACAGACAAATTGTCTCCTGGATACTTCACAACCCATTGAAGATTATTTATATCCTCTCCCACATGAGATTAAAACATTTCCCTGATGGCAATTACAGCAAAGGCCTACCTGGAAGAGCAGTATGTAAGAGTCTCTGATCCTTCATTTCACAGCCAGCAGACAGAGACAAGGAGCAGACCCAGCTAGTTGGTCCAGGGGATCTGTCTCCCCTTGGTCCACAGCACCTGCTTTAACAGGTTCTGTTTTTCACAGTGGTCTTCTGAACTGTGCACACAAGCATGAGGGAGGCAAACCTGTCTGCTGCCAGACCTCGAGCACAGGGAAATAGGAAGACTTTTAAGAAATTGTACCTCTAATGAATTTAAATAATATAAATATTGCATAAGCCTGTTGGCTACCTTAGTTATTTATGAACTCAAATGAGTTTAATTCCTGAAGCAGGAAGAACTCAAAAGTCAAAGCTTTCTGTTCCTAAGCCCTGTGACTTAAGGTCATTGAATAATCAACCTATCAATATTTCCTTTGGCTGCAGAAAACACATGTGAAAATCTGGAAGTCTTATCACGGTGGTCTTGTAGATATGGCATGTGTGACTGGGTATCAAGCACACCTTTAAATACTGCTGGTGTCAGGTAAGCTTATAGATATGAATTGTAGTTTAATGTCAGCCACAAATCTTGTCTGAACAAATAAAAACGATAATCAGTTTCTGACAGTACTTTATGTAGCAGCTAAACTATAAAAGTACCCTTCAGGCCATTAAAGTTTTGTTTTGAACTTTCCACTTCCTCAGACATTTCAGAACTGGGAATTTTATGTTATCTGCTCTAGCTCTGGTTAGTCTTGAATAAAAAAAATGTGTGTTCTAAGAGTCTGTAACTCAGAGTCAGAAATGGTGAAGTAGGCAAAGCACAATTATTTGAAAATCTACCAAGACCCATGTCAGGCATAAAACTGAATCTCAGATTCAAGAATCTTGTTTAACCAGAACACCAGTTCTCCCATATGTTTTAAATAATTCTGAAAGCTGCTTTTTAAAAACTAACTTCAGAATATTCTGCTTACTCTCTGGAATTCTTTATATGAAGTTTGTTTCAAAAATATTGCTGTTTACAGAGAGAACCATATGGAAAGAGTTTCACACTTCTTTTTTTCCTGTATCTTAGCTGGGATTGATTAGTGTGACTTGTGCTTTCAAAAAAAATCCAACAAAAAACAAGCAAAACCCCCAGCTCCTTTACAGTAGTAGCTGCTTCCAAATGAATGGATCTGATTTCCTTTCTAATATTTGCAGGATAAGAAATGACTGTTCGGTTTGTCTTTCCTTCTGTTGAAGTTTATTAGGTTTAGTCATTCCAAAAGCAGTATTTCTCATTCCTTGAGTTACAAATTCCTATTGAACTTTCTAGTAAGGGTAATAGAATTTTATTTTGCATTCCACACTCTGCTTTTATCATCTCTCAGTTTGGAGCTGTGACTTCTGTTTGGCAAGGTCTTGCCCTTTTTTTAACCTTCGAGGAGGCACAAGGAGCAGGAGCATGACCATCTAAACCCTCAGCTTATGGCTCCCAGCATTGTAACACATGACTTCGTTAGACTTCCACAGCCTATATACAGCTGGCATCAGAGCCTGACCTCAGGTCGACTTTCAAGTTTACAATATTTCTATCCAAAGAAGCTGAATCAAAGTAAGATCGAAACATAAAAGTAGACAGGCTGCCATAACCTAGAACAACTTGTAGATATGCTGACTCACCAGGCACCCCATTAAGAACAACGACTGAATGGATTTTTCTTGTTCTTAATTCTGCCTTACAAAACCTATTCAGAGGTTGTTTTTCTTAAATTCTGTCTTCAGAGTCAAGCTCTGTACTGTACTGTACTGTACTGACTACACAAAAAAGCCCAGCCTCCAAATTCAGCCAAAAGAAAGATAAAGGTAACCTTCTTTTCCTCTCCTTAAAATATATATATATATACACAAAGCTTTGGAATATAACAAAGCAAACATTTTAAGCCAGCAAGCAATGCCACTTTTAGAGTAAATCTAGGCCTTGTAATAAAGCTGTTCTTAAAAACAAATTTTAAATGTTTAAAAATACGTAAACAAATAAATCAAACACCAGATCACTTTACCACTGTTCTGTGCCCTTTTGCCCCTATCCTGCTACTCTGAGAAGTGCTTTTGTTGTCTAGTGGGAATTTGATGGACTGGTACCTGTGCAAGACCGTGATTGTCTCCAGCATCTGTCTCTGCTCCTACTGCCTGACTATGCGGGGCCTGGCTCAGAATCCTAATGGAGGTGCCCAGCACCAACTTCTTCACATGCACCAGTCAAGAGATTATTAAGTGGTTCACTGTTTTGGCTCATTTGTTTTCAGTGCATTGCTTTTGTGAAGCAAAGATGTGGGAGGTGAGGCTAAGCTGACTGACAGAGAGAATGGAGTTCTTAACATAGCACCTGGGATATGGAGAAAGAAGGTGGTTAATCTCCTGAACTAGTGAATAAAGCGTGCCGGTGCTTTGTGCCCAGCAAGGCCTGTGTCCCTTGAGACTGTTTACAAGCTTTGGTCTATGGCCTAGGCTGAGCTCAACCTAAGAAACATTCGCAAAATCATAGACTATTCTAACCAAATTAGTTTTTGGAAGCCATGGAGTTGCCAGTCTGTGTCTTAGGAGGTCATCGCAGACTCAGACACACAGTAATGGCAGCCTTAGTTTAGCTATTTTTTTGCCACATTCCTGAGTTTTCCTTTAAGGAACATTTTGTGACAACAGGTATCAGAACTGCGCTGTGGTCAGAGGATCAGTTAGGAATGGGGAAGTCTGAGCTTAATGTAACCCTCAGCCTGTCTATTTCTATTAGCTGAGCAGTTCTTAACTCTACTTATTACATTGTGCATCGAGACAGATCACCTAGCTCTTGATGAGATTTCATTCTTCAATTTAGACGATGCAGGAAATGTCTGAGATGTAACAATTGAACTCATAAGAAAAAGAATTTTAAAATTGAAAGCATTTATGTCAAACAGAGTTAGTGATATGAAAAATGTGATACATAGTGATATGAGAAATGAAAGGCAGTATGCTGCCAAAACCATATTGGTGACTGAGGATTTCAACTGCTGTTTAAAAATTATAGTCCTGCTGCTTACACTGTAAGTGTACGTTATAGAGTGTGTGTGCATAGAGTAATATCTACTTAGAAGCAGGATATAAGTACTTCAGTAATGCAGAATGAAAATGTGCCATTTGAAACTGCTTCATGTGTCATCCCTGGGTTGATGTATGCTTGTGTAAGAGAAAGTGCATACAAAGACGTTCAGCCTACAGCTTGCCCTGTAGTCCAAGCTTGGCAGCTGACAACAGATTATATTTTTCAGAAAACTAGTGGAAAAGTTGGAGCTTAGGCACTGGAATATGAGGAAATATCTAACTCATGAGTATGACTTAGAACACTTCAGTCAGCAGCAGAGAAGGAGAACAGTTTGGAAGGAAATTCAAAATGAATGAGCTGACAAAATGGAGAGGGAGGCTAAGGAGGGAAGCAATTTAAATAGATCAGGAGGATTATGCCAGAGTGAGGAAGGTATCTTTTAGACAGCAAAACGGTTCTTTTTCCCCTCCATTAGTCTTCTGCATTACAGTATCTCTTGTCAACTAGTGCGGGAAGGAGGAGGGGGTGGTAATGAAAATAGCTATTTTAGATTTCTTTTTTTCTCTTTAGGTGTTTGATTCCTGCAGCATTGCCTGGCTCATGGAAATTGGCACTGGCAGGCTGAGCAACAATGAGGGAACAGGAGTTAATCTCTTGACTGACCTCTTAACTCAGGCACTGCCAATATAGAAATTAATTAGAGGTCTTTCAAGTAATTGAGATCCATTACTATTACTTAATAGACCACAGTGCACAGAAATCTTTCATTCTTTCTTGAACTAATAAGGTGTGTGTTCTTATAAATCATTTAAATGGCACCATAAATATACGCTGCGTGTGCCAAATGGTGCTGGCTGTGGTGCCAGAGCTGTGCTTCCCGGGAGGCAATGGGAGCCACCCATCCGCCAGCAGCTGGCACAGGCAGTGTGGCACTAGGGCTCTGGGTGGCCTTTTCAGTGGCAGGGCTTTCATTAAAGCCTGTGCAGCCATAAAAATACATTAGGCATGGAATGTGCCCCTGCCTTTGGCTGTGTTAGGTAGCCACCACGGTTGCCCCCACATAAATGCCCTTCGGTTTCACGTGCTGGAAAACAGGCACTGCAAGCTGCTTCCTCTGTGTGTGCTTCATGCCTTGGAGACTTTCAAAACTCTATAAATGACAACATTTAGTAGGTAGACAGCACTTTTTACCTTCCAAGCTTCATATGAACATTAAGTAGTAAACGCGTTGCCATAAACATGACAAATGGAGATGGAAATAGCATAGCTTGGGTGAAATTGATAAGTGACTCAGCAAGAAACTTTCGTGATCAGAGAGATGATGCAAGCTCAAGCTCCACTGACTGAGAGATATGCAAAATGGGATCCATAAGAAATAGAAGACTACTCCTTTGGATGGTTTCTAATTCAGTGTCAGATTTTGCTCCCAAATATGCTACTGGTAGGTGGGGAGGACAGGACAGGAAATTAGCTCTTGCTTCTTGCTCGTTCAGTGGTAGCGGATCACTCATGCTCCTTGTTAGGTCAGCGTGAGACTTCCACCACTATGAAGTGTGTCCCAGGATGAAATCTGTGATTCTTTACCAATTTTTTGCAGGAGCAAGCTGTGGGAGACAAGAGCTGTATTTGCAATCAGTAGAACTGTAGCATGGTGCCCACAGACCTGAGCTGTGATCTGGAACCAGTGTCGCTGTGGCATCTCTAGAGCTTCAAAGGAGCTGCAAAATTGACTGGGGAGGTGCTGTGAATAATCAAATGGTCAGCTCAGGCTGTGGCTGAACTTCTGCCAGCAGCTACCCTAGTGGGTTTAGAGCTGGCTCTGTCATGTTTGCTTTGCATTGCATTTCCCTCTCAGGGAAGAGATTCACTGCAGACCTGGAGAACTTGATGAAAGTTGTAAATGCACAGTTTCCATGTGTTTCCAGTAAACTTGATGAATATTTGGAAGAGTATTCCACTGTAAATATTTTGGGTTTTAAGAAGTAGATAGACCACTGGAAGTCTGAACTAGCAAGAGCTGAAATTTGGGAAAACACCCAGGAAAAGGAATGTGTATGCCCACCCTGTTCTTTTTCTTCCCTTGATGATCACTCATGGCCATAAGTGTCAGAGTTAGGATGCTGATTTACACGGAACTCTTGGTCTGAACTGTAAAGGGCCATTCTTTTGTTTTGGTGTCAAGGGATCCCCCTAGTAGTGAAATTACCTGTGAGAGCCTGGCTAGTCCTCAGGTGACAGCAACTGAACTACTGGGGGCTTCTGTGCCATTCTCACTTGCCAGAAGTGAGGAATGACAATTCTGTCTCTCCAAACCTAGCAGCTTTTATTCCCTAAGAACTCCCCTCCAAAAGAGCATTAGAGATATTGTTTACAAACAATTTTTAATGCCTTTTTTCTATTGCTGGCTTCTGTACATGTCTGGCACCATTGCTTATGTGCCTCTTGAACAATTAAACTATAAGCTGTAAGAGTGGGATTCAGAAAGATACTGCTTTTTTTTAGAAGAGGCACTGGTGCACCTCAGGGACCAGAAATGGGATGAGAGTTAGTTTTAGTTCCAGCTTCCAGGCATTTGACTAAAATACTGAATGCCTCCTTAAAATTTTAGAGGGATGAGGATCCAGTGGCTGGTTTTTCTGGAAATGATTTAGGGCTGTTAACAGGTGGTGTACAGCCAGATTTTGGAGTTTGTTTGGATTTTTTTTTTCTAAAGATAATACTCACCTGTTTCCCCAGATAATTCATAAAGTACAATAAAAGCCATGCATCCAAGAGTAAAGCTGTGCAGAATCCCCTCTGACACAGCTCTGGCTCACGGCTGTGTTTCCAACTGGCTCTTGAGAACTTTGCTTAGTTGGGCTTTAATTAATATAGTGTCTTAATGTTGCTGCTTTGTCCTTCAGTGTGCTTAATTCAGCTGAGGAACTTGCTGAGGAAAGACCATTAGGATTGGGTTTGTCAGATTTTAGGGTTTGTCACTGAGATCCTGGAGCTCAGGAAGTTTACCTGGTGAAAATAGACATTTTTGGTTCAAAGCCATATTTTGCCACTGGCAAAGTAGATTTATATTTGTCTCCTATGTCTTAATAACAAGTCCTTAATAATCAGGAAATAAGTACTTCAGGACTTCCTTCTTACAATCTCTATTGATGGAGCTGGTGTGTACTATTTTGTTGTGTATGGAATTTCTAAATAGCCATGGAGACAGAAAGCAACTGAGCAGAGATTATTTTGTAGGCTGCTGTTAAGATATTCCCCTGAGAAAGAAAGGATGTGGGTTGAAGCTCTTCACAGCAGAGGGGAAATATTCCTAAACTAGTTGGTATTTTAAAAAAGAATAAAGGACAACCAATACATATATATCACCAGAAAAATCTTTTCAAGATTGAAAGCATTTGGCAGTGTCAACCCAAATACACAGCTTCAAAACAGCAGGTTTTTTTTTCCTCAGCAAATTTTCTAGGTTTGTTTATTTTTTACATAGTTCTAATGTGGAAATTGGTGTAAGTGCTGAGTGAGTGGGAAATTCTCGTTACTATCCATTAGCATTTGATTTGTATATTTCTAAATAAGTCCTGTACTCTTACAAATGATTCAGACTAATTAGTAGACAGGGAGTTTGAAAAGCAGATGTTATTTACAAAAAGCGATAGACAGGAACTTATGGAGAATAGTTTGGAACCAAAGAATAGAAGCAGAGAGACCAGCAAACACTCTGGTGAGATTTTTTTCTTCTACTACTAAATTTAGAAGGCAAAGCTGCATTTTTTCCAGTGCTGTCAAAAGTGAAGTGCCGTATAAAATGGAAGAGATTTAAAGTAACTCACAAATAAATAGCTGCTGTAGCTAGAGGGAAGGAATTGCTTAGAAAAGGAAGAAAAAGAAATCCTGCAGTCTGAAAGAGACTTAGCTGAGTCTAAATATGAACTTTAAGGTTGCTGAGACTTTTTCCTGAAATCATACATCCAAACCTGTGGAAACCAGAAAAGAGAAATACACTTCAAATCCACAATGTAGTGAAGGTGAGATTTTAACTGAGTCTCGATCACCACAAGTAGCAAATCAAATTCAGTAAACCAGACTTCTGCCATAAATAGAAGCATTGAGTAATAATCCTCAATCTTTCTGATTACAAATTAAAACATTGTTGAAAGATCTTTGCAGGAAAACACATGGATTGGATTTTCAAGCTGTCCTTTCTTTATCTGTCACAATTTAAACAATTATTCTTCATTTAGGTATTTCTAATTTTGAAATTTTAAATTACAGCTTTTATTTCCCACATCTTCTCAAGGTCTCAAAATTAGGAAGATGCAAGGTTAGCAGAGTAGTGGTTATCATGGATGTATCTGCCATAACAAAGCTGCAACAGAACCAAATAGTTGTGAGTCTTTCTGAGCAAGGAACTGGGCAGAGGCCTGACGAGAAAGAGCTTGACAAGCTTAGAATTCAGTAGGTAAGAGAAAAAACATAGATCTTGCAGTGGACCAAAACAAATAGTCCCCAGAATTATGGATTTCCTTATATTATGAGTAAACATTGCTTAAGTTTTACAGAGGAGTGAAAATCCCCTTGAACTATTAAATTACATTTCCTTCTGTCTTTCTCTCCACGTAAGTCAAAGTTTAAACTTGGTGGTGGAAGCCAGCCTACATTCTCCCCTCTTGATTGAAATGGAAGCATGGGTGCACTTTCACCTTGAGATTCAGACAAGCCTCAACTAATTGAAGCTACAGACATGCATATTTATAGCAAAGGTCAGAAGCTGAATTGTTAATACTCACCCATAATTAAAGAACCTGAGTTAAATTTGGTAAGGAAATATCATCTCCTACCTTGCTGCATTAGCTAGGCTTTGTTGAAAAGCCTAATGCATTTCACTGAAAATTGTAGCTTGAAGCTTTGATTCATGTCCCAAGCTTAGCTCACAATTAGCAGTCCTCAGATAATGTACTGCAAATCTTACTAATAAAGCCACAAAGCTTGTTTTTTGTTGAAAGCTTTGGGTTGATAGAAGGCTGTTTTCTTCACTGCTGGTGCTTTTACAAGCTGCGTATGCCAAAAACATGTTGTTAATGTGACAAAATTGTTTACTTGCTCATTAAGGAACCGCACACTAATGACTGGGAGAACCAGCAGCGTTACAGCTGAGTCAATAACAACAGGCTCAGGATGTGAGAGCAGTAGGTTTACAGTACACTGGGCTAGAGACAGGCCACCATGCAGATCATCAGACATGGCTGGTTCATGAAAGGCTTCTTTCAAGGATTTCTGTAGTAAGTTAGGATAAAAAAATGTGAGTATGACCGAGCACTACTGGTGCAGGCTTGCAGGTCTATACAAAGCTACTGGAAGGAGAGGTGTCTTGTAATTTTGTGGTTCCTTTACAGGGAAGTTGGAGTACAACCAAAACTGAGAACAAGCCCGAGTGGAAGACCCAAGGTGTTTTCTAGGACCTCAGATCTTTCCCTTTGTAAGAAGGAAAGCTTGTTTAGGCACTGGTAGCTAACATTGTGGAGATGGTAACTTCTCTTTTCTCCTGAAGAGAACCTGTCCCACATCTCTGCCTCTCTGTGGCAGCAGAGCTTGCCCTCAGATGGCAGAAGCAGCATTGTGATATTTGGTTTGATATCAAGCTTGTACCCTTGAAATCTCACCTCTTATCTTCAGCTATATCACTGTCTAGTAAGGTACTAACTCTCCTTGCAAACCTTCCTTCTGTGAAATCCAGGTCATAGTCATTATCCCAATAAATACTGAAGGGAAAAACACTCCAGTGAGCAAATTATCAGAAAGATACAGAATCTGATTTGGCAAGTCTCCCTTGAAATTTGTGGATTCCTTAAACTTGCCCTGGCTGGAGTATTTGAAGTAAATACTGTCCAATAGAAAAAAAAGTTACCTCTAATTTGTCATTCTGTAATAATTCCAGTGACTTCTGTGACAGAATAATACTGAAAGTGATTAAAATTTCACATTCTACCAAACAAAACCATAAATTCCTCTGTCTGGAAAGAATAGTACTATTAGTAGGTGGGAAAATGGTTCTGGTGCATTTGTAGAATTTTAGGTGACCTGAAAACTGCGCACAGTGTGTACTAGGGTAACAACAAAAAGCTACCAGAAAAGGACCATTTTGGATCAATGGGACAAGGCCAACTATATGGGATTCAACAAGGCCAAGTGCCAGGTCCTACACTTGGGTCACAACAACCCCATGCAATGCTACAGGCTAGGGGCAAGGGAGGCTGGGAAGCTGCTCAGCTGAAAAGGACCTGTGGGTGCTGGTCGACAGCAGCTGTACATGAGCCACTGTGTGCACAGGCAGCCAAGAAGGCCAATGGCATCTTGGCTGGTATCAAAAATAGTGTGGCCAAAAGGACTTTCCTAAAGTGATCATCTCCCTGTACTCAGCACTGGTGCGACCACGCCTCAAATGCTGTGTCCATTCCAAGCCTCTCACTTCAAAAAGGTCACTGAGGTTCTGGAATGTGTCTAGGGAAGGACAGTGGGGCTGGTAAAGGGTTTACAGAGTAGGTCATATGAATTGTGGTTGAGAGACCTGGAGTTGTTTAGCCTGAAGAAAAGGAGACAGGCTGGACATCAGGAAGAGTTTCTTCACTGGAAGGCAGTTAAGCATTGGAACAGACTTCCCAGGGAGGTGGTGGAATCACTATCCCAAGAAGTGTCCAAGAAACAACTGGACATGACACTCAGTGCCATGGTCTAGTTCACAAGGTGGTGCTTGATCAAAGATTGGACTTGACGATTTTGGAGGTCTTTTGCAACCTATATGATTCTGTGATTATATGATTTCCTGAGCCCTTGAAAGCAAAAGAAGCTTTTGCAGTCACTGACGTTTGGTCAGAGTGACTCACCATTCTGCTTTCATAGTGTGTCATAACAGTTTTACACTTTTGCAAGTTCTCACCTTAAGGAAACCTTTTCTTCCAGTGGTTTGCCTTGATGGTTTTCCTTCAGACCCTACCAGGAAAGAAAGTGGGAAGTTTTCACATGTTCCCCTGGCACTAGGGGACAGTTACCAACACGATGTCAGTCCTGTACAGATACATGCTCAGGCTGCAGAGATATCAGCTGACCCAGTACTTGGCCTGTGACAGAAGTGCAGAGGTTGTCAAATGCTACAGACAGCACAACCCAGATGTTTGGCCCCTTAATGACACTCAGCTATGCTCTCCTAACAGGGGGATGTCAGAAATTTCAGTAAGCCCTCTTTCTGTGATCACCACGAAGCTTGACATTCTATAGATTTTTGTCCTGAGTAATACATAACCCTCTGCCCTCCAATAATGATAACTCCTGCTCCCTCCTGGGGCTTCATGACCATCTCTCATTTCTACGATTTGTAGCCTTCCAGAGTCCTGACTGCCACTTTCCTCAATATCTCTTTTTTTCATCTCTACCCATTAATCTCTCTTTTTCTCCTGACTTTCTGTGCAGATACATGTGCAAACAATAGTTCTTCCCCATGTTCCCTACATGTTTTACTGTATGTATATGTGTACATTGATTAAAAATGTACACATTTTAAAGTGCTGAGTTTTGTCTGTCTCACTAGGGACACAAATACATCTGGATTTCACAGAACTTGCAGAATTTTCACATCTTAAGGAGCTCACCTATCTTCCCAATCTGACTGAGATTGACCAGTGGTATAAAAACAGTATCAGAAGAAGGGTCTTACAAAAATGTGGCTCAAGAAACATTTTTCCTCAAGAAAGCAGGCTAAAAAGCAGATACACAAAAGGCTTTGAGATGGCTTGCGCATAACAGAAATGCACACAGCGTTCTGGGATAGACATCAAAAAAGCATAGGGACCATCTGACAGATTTCACTATCTAAAAGTAACATATGAAATAAATATGAAAAAAAAATATTAGAAAACATCCTCTTTTTCCATTTACCTGTCAGTTTTGTGAGCAGGGACAAGTAGTAAGGCCCTGCAGCCTTGACTGCATCTTTGTGATTCAAGTAGTATCAGGTACAACCTGGATCTTAAAAATACAGGGTTATGTACATTTGTAGATTGTTGGACCTGAGAGTGGGGAACAGTGGAATGTTGGCATTGAGGATTCTTTTTCCCCTCCCATGAGCTTATGTTTTAAGTTTGAGAATGAAGAGAAAAGGAGCAAAGAAAGAAAAGTTAAGCCTTTCAAGGCAGTCAAGTCTCAGCTACAATCACAGAATTAATTAATAGTCTGTGCTTCTGAGAGAATTTCCCACTCCTGGGAATGGATGTAGGGGTACCACAAAAGCTAGGAAAATTTTGAAAGATACGTATTTCTTACCAGCAAGCCTCCAGAGGTGGTGAGGCCCATTGATTTTGAGGTCCATCTCAACAAAATAAAAAACAACTTGACTCATAGACAAAAACAACATTAATAAGAATTTATTATACACTGAAGGTGAAAATTTGGCATACCAAATAAGTAGTACATATTAGGCAAGGTAAAAAATTGAGCCACACTTCCAAGAAGTCCCAGGTTTTTATGTGGCCTTTAAGCTTTTTCATATCAAAGGGAGAAATTAAGCATATTTTTTAAAGCTTTGCAAGTTTCAGTTTTCATGAAGCCAAATTGTGATAAATCTGGAAATTTATATAACCTTAAAAGAGCACTTACTAAAATGTTCCTGTCATTCACAGTAATATGGAGTGAGTCAACTTGTTCCACACAAGCACAGTGACCTTAACTTTTCCCATATTCCAGCAGATTTTCTAAAACCCCAGGAACGTAGGTACAGTCCTGTATGTCACTGCCATTCTGCCCCAGTACTCTGGTTGCTGGGAAAGTACTACTTGCTGAATATTGTATCTGTTAATTCTTTGTGTAAAACTAGAGGCACACACTGTCTAATCTCCTGTAAAGAACCAACAAAGTATGGTTTTATTTGTATTTGCAGCGACAACAAAATCAAAGATAGCAACTTGGTGGTTCCAACTGAGATATTAATTAAGATAAAATGATGATGTTACTAGCATATCTTAAGAAGCCTGAAGGAATTAGCATATCTTCCAGGAAACTGAACTGGAAAAGAGATATCCTTTCAGAGTAAACATGAAAATATTGTATTTTTACCAAGTATGATGGAGAACAGATACATCTCTCCTGTGTTTGAGTAGATAAGAGGGGTGAGTGAGTTAACAGGAGCTCAGAAGAGTGTTTGCAGGACAACTGGGAAATGAATGAATTCATTGAATCTGTTTTCCTGACAAGCTTTTAATAAAAATTGTGTGTTTCTGTTGTTTTCCAAAATTTTTAATACATCTCTTCATTTTAAGCCATTCAGTTTTATGGATAGGAGCTGACTACAAGAAAAATAGTCCAAATTGTCCTTGGAGCCAGTACCTTTCTCTCTATTCCCTAAGAAGATGCCCTGGATTTAAAGACTATGTATTAGCGCAAGTAATTGAAAAAACAACTTATTTTCTGACACTGACACTCTTTTCCTTCAGCTTGTCCAGAAGGCTGACAGCCCATCTCATTCCCATCGCTGGTATCCCACCAGCTTCCCTGGGAGTTCAGCACTGCATTTGGCCTGTTCTGCTAGTCTTTCTGAACCCCTCATTTCTGAGCTCCAACATCTCCATCCACAAGAAGTCAGGTAGGAACAGAAGTAATTCGACACTGCTAAAGTTTCCAGCCTCAGTTGTCAGTCTTAGCCACTGGTTTTCAGGTGTGTTTTGCTGGATGCTGGCTTAACTTTTGGTTTTGCAATATGGTCTTTGTAGAGTTTATTTTAAGCTTTCAGTGGAATAAAAGAACAGAAGGGAGCAGACCTGCTGAGGAACAGGCACTTTGTGGCTAAGAAGCAATTTCCTTGTTATTTGAAAAGGTCTGCTTGGAATGGCTATGGGAGCGCTTACAGACAAAATGATTGTGCCCCTTTTCTGTGTGATAATTGCTGGTGAGGGGGCCTTGGGGTCAGGGATTTGCTTTCATCCTGTCTACATGGTTGTTTCACAGATGGTCTATGAGAAGTCCACAGAAACACACCCTAGCAGCATGTTAAGATTTTAGGTGTGCTTAGCTTCGTTATATTGGAAATGCTTTGGAGAGAAGAGCCAGAGGGGCCTTTTTGCAGGCTCACTAAATGGGAAGAGCAATGTCTGGTTTGAGACCAGAAAGACACAAGACACCATCAGTGGGTTAATTCCTTTCCTTATCCCACTTGCACCTCCTCCTTGAGTTTGATACCATTTTGACCCAGAGAAACTTTCTGAGAAAGTGACTGTAAAAAGCTGCCAAAAATGTTTTATTTGGAAAGAGGAATATATTCTGAGACTGCAAAAGAAAAACAGTATCTCATCAACAGTACCCAAGGACATGGCATCCTGCAGTGGGTTGACCCTGTCTGGGTGCCAGGTGCCTACAGAAGCTGCTCTATCACTCCCCCTCAAACTGGACAGGGAGAGAAAATATAGTGAAAGGTTCATGAGTTGAGGGCAGGGAGAGATCACTCATTGAATACTGTCACAGGCAAAACAGACTCAACTTAGGGATATCAGCTGAATTTATTACTACCAAAACCAGAGCAAGGTAATAAGAAATAAAATAAATCTTAAAATTGCCTTGCCCCCATCCCACCTTCCTTCCTGAACTCTACTTCCTCACCCTCAGCAGTGCAGGCAGGCAGAGAATGGGGGCTATGACCAGTTCACAGTCGGTTTTGCTCCTGCTTCCTTCTCAGGCAGGAGAATTCTTCCCTTCTCCAGCGTGGGGTCCCTCCCATGGGAGATAGCTCTCCATGAACTTCTCCAACATGAGTCCTTCCCACAGGCCACAATTCTTCACAAATTGCTGCAACAATTTGGGTCATTCTTCCTGTGCAGGTGCAGTCCTTTAAGCACACACTGCTCCCCCATAGGTTCACACATCCTACCAGGAAATCTGCTCCAGCATGAGCTCCCCTCTTCATGGGTCTGCAGGTCCTTGATAGGACCCTGCCCAGCACAGGTCTCCCACAGGGTCACAGCCTCCTCTCAGGCATCCACTGCTCTGGTGTGGGGCTCCTCCATGGGCTGCAGGGGTACAGCTGCCTCACCATGCTTTGCACCATGGACTGCAAGAGAACAAGCTCTGGTTCCTGAAGAACCTCTTCCCCCTCCTTTTCCACTGACCTTGGTGTCTGCAGGGCTGTTCTTCTCACATGCTCTCACCCTGCTCTTCTCTGGCCACAATTACAACTCTTCAATAACTTTTCCCCTCTTCTTAAATCTGTTATCACAGAGGTGTTACCACTTTCTCTGGCCCAGCCATGACCAGTGGCACATCCATCTTGGAGCTACCAGGGATTGGCTCTGTCAGACATGGAGAAGCTTCTGGCAGCTTCACACAGAAGCCATCCCTGTAGACCCCTGCTAACAAAACCTGGCCACACAAACCCAATACACATCCATTACTGTAGCTGCTGCAGGTTTGATTCCTGAATCTCTCACAGGATGAATCAATTACCCTTACTGGCAGTTACACTTTCCTGCCTGAATCCTATATTTGCACCTCTGAGGTCTCACTGGGCAATGAGATGGAAAAGCACTGATGCAGTATCAACAGTAGGAAATCATGGGATTGAAAAACTCTGACCCATTTAGAGAAAATGAAGTGCTTATAGCTAAAATAGGCCACCCTGAAAACAAAATGTGAGACCAAACTACCAGAATAAGTCGTATGCTTCAAACTATTTATTCAGACACTCCTATCAAGTTGCTACAGCTCCCATTCATGTTAATTTGCCCCTAATATGATCTTTTTGCTCTCTACAGCTTCCTGAGGAGGGGACATGAAGAGGAAGGTGGTGAGCTCTTCTCTCCCATATCCAGTGACAGGTTGTGGGAATGGATCAAGGCTGTGAGAGAGGAGATTTAGATTGGACATTAGGAAACATTCTTTACTGAAAGAGTGTTCAAACACAAGTCTTCCTAGAGAGGTGGTCAATGTCCCAATCTTGTCAGTGTTTAAGAGACCGTCAGATAATGCCCTTAATAATGAGCTTTAACTTTGGTTAGCCCTGAAGCTGTCAGACAGTTGAACTAGATGATCATTTTAGGTCACTTCCAACTGAAACAGTCTATTCTAGTCTATTTTATTCTATTCCTGACCAGTTAGCAGTAACACAGTTTTATGTGACAATGGGCACAAAGCAGAATTTTAGATGTATTGTTAGGTTGTTAGATCATTCTCATCTCAAGAGAGATGTGGAAAACACATCTCTGCTTAACTCAGTAGAGAGGGTATCAAGTCCCTTTGGCTCTGAGCACTCTGATGCAAAAGTTTGTGTAGGCCTTCAATCTGGACTTTGTGAGCTATTCAAGAGTAGTCAGGGGTGTGAGAAACTACGTAACTCAGAACAAGGCATCATCCTTTTTCCTACCTAAATTGCAGACAAGCAGTAGCATTTGTCCAGTGAGCAAAGGGTTTTCTGAGTTGATGAAAATCTTTGGCAGCCCAGCTTTCTAGCTGAAAACATCCAGTTCCCAAGAAGCTTATAGTGAGGTGTTGAGATCATTCATCAAGTTGGCAGTTTCTTACCTGTAATCTGCAATAATCCAGAGCCCTGGACCTGGACAGCAGCAATACTGAAGGTGTTGTGAGGTCTCCTAAGTACTGAGAAGAGACTAAGTCAGCCAAAGTTGCAAATCTCTACGGATTGGCGTGGAGAGGAATGGCAGCCATAAGGTCATGATGACAACCCCTGAAGCATGCTGCAGCACAGAGGAACTGTGTCAGAGAAGCTGTTGCCATGACAATTCTTTGGATAAACATCTGGAGTCCTTGGTTTTACTCATGTAGTGCTGCTCCAAGAGCCAAAAACTCTCTTGCTACTTTAATTGAAACCCTATTGCTTAAAGAGCATTCAGCCCCACCTCAGCTGTGAAACCACTGCCTTGAATGAGTGTAGCATTTCTGAGAAAGGCATTCTTCAAATGAGATTCAGTCACATTTAGAAAAGAAAATTGGTCTTGTGGTTTAATCTGAAATGAGGACCCTTGCCCTTGGCTTCTAGAAACTGTAATTTTGTCCTCTGGCAGGTCACATTGGAACAGTCTGATTTTAGTGGCACATAACCAAAACAAATGCCTTGGTCCCTAGACTGTGGGTGTGGGTAAGAAGCAGAACATGTCATGCAGTACACGGAGGGAAGGGCACGAGACTCACTCTATGAACCTGCCTTTTATTTTGCTTTGGACTCTTAAGTTAAAAACAAAAACAAGAAAACAAAGCATCCATTGATTTCAGCTCCAGCCTCCAGAAGCGTACAACCTTGTTTTTCCATGCTGTTTATCTCTTGGAACATCAGCTCTAAAAGGACCTGTCCCAACTTTACAAGTGCTTGACATCTCTGAAAACTGCCTTCTGGGGATCAGGAGTCAAACAGTAATGCACATTTTATAGGAGGCACCTAATCTTGATCTTAAATGAATTTGTAAGGCCAAATGAATAGCTGCTAGTTAGAGTCCATTAATAACCTTAGTGGTGTGTGCCATACAAGTTTTAATAGGGTTTTCTGGGACGAACATGGCTCTGACAGTGCCATACGTGAACTGCAATTCAGAGCTGCCTGTAGCTTTGTTCCGTTGGTGTTCAAGCAAGAGGAAAGCCTTTTGTGTGTTCTGAGTGCATTTAATTCAGGTGAATTGGAGAAAAAGCTGAAGAGCAGAAAAGACCATCCATCATTAGAAGAGCAGTTTATCTTTCTCCTAAAATTATCTTTCTCCTTTCTTTATTCAAAAGTACTTTCACACAGAGAGTTCTGTGTTTCCATTACATCTTTGCTATGTGTCTTTGATTTTATCAGCTTGCCTCTAATTTCTCTGTCAGGGTTTGGTAAGCTGTTGATTGTTCATTTAACTCAGCTTTGAAAACAATTTTGAATATTGTGCCTGAGTCACTGTACTGAAGGGAAGAGGATGAAAAGGAATAAGTGTGGAAAAAAAAAAGGAGCTGTTAAATGTAAAAAAGGAGAGAGATGTACTGACATACACACAGCAACCCAGGGTCTTCTCCTGGAATAGGAGAGGAGTGTTCAGGGGTCTGCAAAGACAGAGGTCAGTAGAGTCCACTTTGTCACATGTGAGTCTAACAAGATCATTTATGGGAGCATCTGGATTTGGCAGCAATCTTCTTGTCGTTAAAGAAAATTGGTCTGATCCATAACATAATTTTCAAGAAAAGGAAGAAGACAGATTCCCTAATAGTCAGCAAGTATTGCTCACAAGCTTCCACAACTGGAATGTTCCAAAAATTGAGAGCCCAGTAGGGCCAACTTCTGGGTACTCATGCTCATATTCCTGAGAGAAGATAACCCAGAGTACTCCAAATTTCCTTTTCCTAGAGCAAAGTGAGGGTTTTCTCATCTTTGAAGAAGATGTAGTGTATTTTGTGTGAAGGTGGTTAACCATTGTTTGTTGCCATTTATCTCTCGTTCTGATCCATCTGGCCAAAACATCTTTCTACCTTCTTTGCCTGCTCCACATGCCCTAAGCTTAAACCCAAATCCTAACCCTGCTTCAATCAACCTCCACCACACTAGGTCCCTTACTTCTGGTTTGGTCACTAGCATTTTTGTCTTTAACCTTAAGGATCTTTTTACATGCATTCACTGGTCAGCCATGTTCCTCTCTTTGCAGTGCTGGCTCCCTTCAGATTCCGACTCCTTCCTTCTCACCTTTTCCATTTTGCTGGGTTACTGGATGCAGATCAGGCATATTTATCTTCTGTAGTACTTCTTACATTGCTGCAAGCCACCCCTTTAGTCTAGGGTGCAAAGTCTGTGGGATAAAAGGGAGCATCCTGTGGGGTGGTTTTCTGGACATTGCTATCCCAACAAAAACATGGATTTAGAAGTAAACTCACGTAGCAGAAAGCAGCTCAGCTTGTGCTGTGAGTTAAATCAGCGGATCACAGTGACCCTTTTAAGTTCCTTTAGGCTCTTGGATTTTGTTTATCTGTACAAGCTGCATCAATGTATTTTTCTGGTTGCAAAATGCCTCCTGTCTTCAAGCATGATGAAAAACTTCTAAACTCATAAGTAAAGATCTCTTTCTTAATTGCAGAAAAGGTAGAGATGGCTACTGCTACTCAACAATAAGTATTAATGTGTGTCCGAGGCAGAAGGATTGCACTTGTTTCCAGGACCTTGAGGGATCAATGGGAAAAAGAAGACAGAGGACAAGACTGAAAAAAAGCTAATTGCCTGAAGCAGTTAAACTAGGCTAAAGATGGCCACTGTTGAAATTCTCATCCCAAGGAAATCTCACCCCAGGGAAACCTTAGTCCTTAGTATGCTTTTAAGAAGGGGAGAAACCTCAAGGGAGGAATTCGTGGAACAATTTGGGAATCTTAATTCTAGTGAACTGCCAGGACCAGATGGTGTTCATCTCAAGCTGAGAGGGATCTCAGCTCCAAAACTGGAAAGCCTCTGACAAACATATGCAATATATTCCTTAAAATAGGAGTTCTTCCTGGTTGCTGTGAAAGTGTCACCAGGGAGCGTCACTTTCAAAATGCACTGAAGAGTGACCTTAGGATTTCAGGTGAGTGTGCAATAACCTACACAGAGGGGAAGCATTTCAGGCCAGTCAAAACGGAAACATATGCTTAGAAAAAGAGAATTACATCATCTGACCAACAATACAGTTTCTGCTGAAAGTCCTCAGCTGGTCTTTGAAGTTATTAGAGGGTTTTATTTAAAATATTGGGAAGAAAAATCTGGCATGTATCATCCAGGTTTTTAGGAGGTTTTTGTGATGTTCTTAACATAAAGTCCTTTTTTTCTTGTTAGGTAATTTTTTATTCTGAATTTAATATTGGCTAGGCATCAAGTGTTTTAAGTCTTGGCTGTTTTTTGAATTGTAGGTCACCTAGCAGCAGCATGCAAAGATCTGTGCTGGGATTGCTCTTGACCAATATTGTTGGTGATTTTAAGGCTGAGTTGAAGGTGCGGTCATTACACATCACTGTCCATGTTAGGAAAAACTAAAGGACCTTACAAAATGTAAGCTAATTCCTTCTACACTTTTTCACTTCAGTGAACAAAATCATAGGTAAAATTTAACTTGTACACATATAGAATCATGTACAATGGGAAGAAAACTATTTTTTTTCATAAATAACAATGAAAAACAAGGAAGATTTTTCCAGAAGCAGAGATTTAGGAGTGGTTATTGATAGTGGTTTAGCTTGCTTCACCCAGGCAAGGAAGAGAAATGAAAAAGTCTTGCTTCAGGTCCCAGGAGATGGAAGCTATAGTCATAAGCAGCAGCAATTTGAATACCCTTAAAACAAAAGAAAGGAAA
This sequence comes from Vireo altiloquus, assembly GCA_013396875.1. Lineage (NCBI taxonomy): Eukaryota > Metazoa > Chordata > Aves > Passeriformes > Vireonidae > Vireo > Vireo altiloquus. The sequence continues at coordinate 216,677 of VZRF01007601.1, forward strand.
TAATTCTGCAGAATTTAGTGCTAACAACATATCATAAAATGTAAGGTCTGCAAGACCTAAAGGATTAGATCATTCTGTTACCATTAACAGTTTTGCAGCAGACAAATTATATGACCAATGTCAGACATCAAATTCTGGGTTATAAACTGCACTTCTGTGACGTAAAATGAAGAAAAATACTTTCCAGACAATTGTACAGTAAGAGAGGCATAATTTTAGTTTGACAGAGTTTATCTTCCTCTGATGCAGAAGAGTGACCTGAACTGGTGAGTTAATATGCAACTTTGCTGTTGAATTCTGATGACCCATCTTAGACTTTTATATTTCTGAGGAAGGCAATGCTTGTGAGCTTGCATTGCTTGCCTGTGTTTCCTCATTAGACACTGGTATTTTATGGAGAATGGAACTTCAAATAAAGTCAAATGAAATGGATGGCAATTTGAAATGTTGTCTGCCTTCTTTGCCCTTTTTATATTATGTATGGTAAAAAAAAAGTAATTACATTTTATGCTTTATGGCAATGATTCACAAAGTAAATGTAGCCCACTCTGCTAAGTGTTTTCATTGAGGTCCCAGAAGTAAGCTGGAGTTACTTCAGAGTCTGAAGGTCATTTTCAGCCTCATAGTTTCACAATTTTCCAAGACACAGAATTATATTTTAATATGTAGTAGAAAATGTAAAAGTAGAGAAACTGTTTTTTAAAATTAAGCTGGTAAAAAAAAGAGAATAATTTATTTCGAACACAAAAATGACTGATGTAAATGCTATTTGCTATTGGGGGTCTGATTGCCCTTTTACTCAAGGTAGTTCCACTTCCCTCTAGACTTCAAGAAAGATTTTTTTTTTTTATTTCTTGAGAAAGAATTATAAGACATTTTGTATCAGAATAAACTATTGATGTAGTAACACATGTAGTGCTAAGTTAACTCATGATAACAGACACGTAACTATTACTATCATTTTTCTCTTGAATTATAACTGCTGAGATTTGATAAAGACCTACTGAAACCAAATCTTTAAACAGCAGATATAATTGCTGAAAGCACTTAAGAGGTTTACAAACATGCGATGTGTTATTATACAAACATTGTTTGGTAATTAGTCTTAGCTTAAAGTCACCTTTGAGAACTCAGCAACATCTCTGTGTGTTTANGAGAGAATTATTTTTGTATCAGAATAGACTATTGATGTAGAAAAACATGTGGTACTTAGTTAACTCATGATAACAGACACGTAACTATTACTATCATTTTTCTCTTGAATTATAACTGCTGAGATTTGATAAAGACCTACTGAAACCAAATCTTTAAACAGCAGATATAATTGCTGAAAGCAATTAAGAGGTTTACAAACATGCAAATGTGTTATTATACAAAGATTGGTAATTAGTCTTAGCTTAAAGTCACCTTTGAGAACTCAGCAACATCTCTGTGTGTTTATATATATATATATGTATATGTATGATGTATATACATTATATACACACATGTATATATACATGACAATACACATTGTAAATACCACCACACATGGTTTAAAGAAGGGACTAGAAGAGGGGCTTACCTTTAAGATTTTAGGACTGAAAGAGCCACACTTGGAAGGAGATATTCAAGCAAAATTCTTTGCATCAGTGACATGCATATTCTGAACCTATACCTGCAGTCTGATCTCTCTCTCAAGAAGTGCCATTTCTCCACAAAAGCAGTTGAGGACAAAAAAGTCCACAACAAACTTACAAACATTAGTTACAAGTTAGGTGCTTAGATGTGAACAGCTCTTGGATTGTTCTGTCTGGATAGGTAGGAACACAGTGGTCTGAGGCAGCAGGAGTCCCTGATGTGATCGTGCATTAGCAAGTCTCTTGATGTCTGGGAAGAATAGCTAAGTAGTGAACAGAGACATAATTGTGCCTGATGGGTTTTTTTCCCAAAAGCTTTATATTCTAGAAATGAAAATCGCTTTCTCTAACACAGTAAGAAATCCTTAATATTCAGTCTCTTACCTGTCTCGGTGGCTAAATTATAAGCTCTGTGAGTAAGTCATGTACTATGTTTAGAGCGCTTCTGGCTGTCATGATCAAAAGCGTTGTGATAAAGGTAATGGATTACTCCTCTTCACTTCCAGTTATCACTGGGAGCATCAGCAGCCACAGGACCTGATGTGACCAGTAGAAATGCAAGCCCTGACGTAACTGTGACTCCGCAAGGCTGATTTTCAGGCTTTGAGGAATAGTCTGTGTAGAGCAGTTGGTCTGAGGTCCTTGTTTTGTTTTGAAATCCACTCTGAAGTGCTCAGCATAGCTGAAAAACGAGCTCACACAAACTGGGTGTGGTTCTCCGGGGTTTGGGAAGAACAACTGCAAAGATCTCAGGGAAAAGATTTTTGGAGCACTTTTTGGCTAGTTCGTTGGTGCCAAGGGTGAGTTCAAGTGATGTGCAGCCAGAGGCAAGAAGACCTTGCTTGCCATAGATGAAAATGCCATGAGTGGGGGATTTTTTTAACTACGATTTGCTCTGGGAGGCAGTGGGGTATTGTTGCTCCACTTTAACCTTTCCTCTGGATCTCAGTCAGTTTGGGGGCAGATAAGAAGCAAAAGAATGAGAAAGGATAAGCAGAATGCAAAAAACAAGTCAGGTATTTAATACATAGCCAGGTTTATACCAGGAAAAGGGAGAGAGCCAAGTCATATACATATGGCTCTGGATTCCTTCCAGAGGTTTCTGAAGACCAGGAATGCTGTTGTTCACTGACACAGCTGGGCCTCTGCCAGGGAAGGGGGCAGGCAGAGGAGGGTGTGTGTGTGTTTGTCTTTCCCTGTTCAGTATGAAATATGTCTGCTTTCCTCTGCCATTGGCACTGCTTGCAACCGTGTCTGTTTGCGAAATGACCGTCTCCCCTGTGGAATGACGAGGTTGTTTGAATCCCAGGTTTGAAGGGATGGGCTGCTGCATAATATTTATTTTTGTTTTGCTTTTTGTTTTGATAAGGTTTGGCTTTTCGGTGCCTGTAAGTGTTCTAAATACGTCTTTTGTTCCTGTAATAGCAATGTCTGAAATGTTCCCTACTAATTTTCATTTGCATATGGCTAGAGAGTATTTTTGATTTCCTTCATTTGGTAGACTTTAGAAGCATCTGATCTGCACTCAAGCACTAAAACCTTTTCAAAAATGTTGTGTCATCCTACAAATAGCTCGTAATAACTGTAGTGACTATTTAAAACATAATAGTTTACATTACATTTAATAACTTATGAAAAGTAACAGGTTCCTTTTGATTTGCCATTCCTATGCCCACAGGCAGGTTTTCTAAGGACAGGTTAAACACGTGTGTATAAATATATATTATAGCTACATACAAATATACATTTCAGCATTTATTTTAGAAAAATGAAACATTTACAGCATTTGAGAAAAAAAAAAAACAACAGGCTTTTTGATATATAAAGCCTTCTTCAGACAAGCTGGTATTTTTGAAACTACCTTCTTATTGCATCCCAGGGGTCTTCAAGTCCTCTCAGGGCATGGGGGCAGGGGTCTACAAACAGTCGGATAAGGGCTAGGAAGTCTCGCATCTGCCACTGTTTCAATGAGCTCTTATGTGTGTGTCGCACTTTATGCCAAATCAGTTGGCAAAGGGACAATTTCTGCTTGCAACAGTTTGCTGTGTGCAGTTCAAACAGCTCATCTTCCACCGCTGTCCTGCGCTAGATGTGCTCACACGTGCTCAGTGGCACACCTTTAACTCACACACGTGTTCTTCCCAGCACTCGCCACCTACAGCCTGGATTAAGCCACTAAAGACAGGCATGGACAGGCAGCAGAGTGTTGACTGGTTGGGCTCCAGGGACCATTCCTCATGGAAAACAATGCTTCATCAGGCTCCCATGTGCCTTTTGGGAGCACACCCATTGTGGTGCACGCTCAGTCAACATGTGGCTCATGTTGAGTCTAGTCCTGTCTCCACTCCCAGTCCCCTGTGTGACTCTGTGTCAGGCCTTACGTGACAGGAAGGTGACAGGCCTTACCTTCTGCTATTGCTCAGGTATCTATTCAATGCTCAGAAAATGGGAGCAAATACCGCTAATAATGTCTCTGTGGCACTGCATCTTCCCTCAGGCAGAAATGTCTTGCCTCATGTATGGGCGAGGGGAGCCTGAAAAAATTAAAGGTTGCCTAGATATTACCCAGTTCAGGGGAATCAGGCTCTGTTAACTAGGTTATCACTTTGCAATGGCCAGAAAGAAAATTTGGATCTGTCTGAACAGTGTCTGTAAGAAAATCATTCTGGGTGAAACAGCATTATTGCCCTTGCCCAGACACAATCAGGAGGTCTCAGAGAGGCTGGCCTGTTGCTTTTCTGCCTGCTTTTACACCCAGTAAGAAGAATGTCTTCCTCTTTCAACAACCGTTTCCTACAAGGGTAGTGTGTACAATGTTCCTGTTCTGTAGTAATGAAGTGGAATAGGCCATTTCTGCATGGTCTTAATACATATACGCATGCTAAAAGCAAACCCAAACCAAATGTTAATGACACCACTGTGTTCAATGGAGATGGGAGCTGCTCTAGGCCCCCTGATCAAATGCAAGCTGAACTAATTGTGATAAAATCTGCCTCAAAATCTCTGCAGAAACCCTTCTAGTTTCTAATCTCTAGGCTGAGATTACTAGTGCCACTGTGGCCAGCAAATTTCCTTGCTGCTCAAGTAACTAATGTGACATTCAGCAATTCTTAGCTTAGGCAAGCTTAGAAATGGTGATTCCTGACAAGAGCTAAACAGGATGATGAACAGCACTAGCAGATATATGAGAAACACCAGGAGAATTGTTTTTGTGACTATTTAGACCTTTGAGAAGTATTCCCATACCCACGCTCCGTTCTGTGTGTTTACCTTGCTAGACGCTGTACTGGAGGCACACCTGCTTGCGTCAGCTCCGTGGCACGGGTCCAGCTGTGACGTGGAAGCAGTGCTGCTCCTCTGCGAGCAAGGGCAGCTGCTCCTGCAATCAGCCACACCTGGTCATTAGTGAGCAATTTTGCAGCCGTAACCATAAGGCACTGAAGTTTACTTAGTGACAGCAATGTTTAATTTTACATAGGATTGCTTCAGAGCCGGAAGCTCTGTGGCGCTTACTAGAACAGGGGTGAAACATGTATTCTTACATTCCCAGAGAGGAGCACCCAGTGTGACACTAGAGTGTTAAAAGGCATAGAAAAAAGGGGAATTAGGAGAGGAAAGAATGGGAATGAATAAAAGCACTTTGAGTTTATTCCCTGTATTACAGGCAAAGTTCATAAAATATTCAGCACTTGAACTCTGAGTATGTGGTCAGAATTTCCTCTCACTTCTGAATGACCTGCTGCACAAACATTGGCTTGTTGACGTATAATAGCTGCCTTCAAACAGGATATTATTCAGCACTCTAAAATAATCTAAAACTCATTTGAAATAGCCAGGTTAAGCCACATCACCTGCGAGTGAGGAATAAAAAATAAATTATTCACAACCCATTACTTCCCTAGTAAAGCACCACAGATTTCTGTGACTGTTAATGTTGCTGGAATTAATTAAACTGCTGTGCATTTTTTAGAGTCTTTAAGTATTTTTAAGACTGGATTTAGTGGCATACTTTCTCCAATGTGAATTCACAGTATTTGTTTTAAGGTGTTTTGGACCAAATAAAACTTGTTTGGAAAACAAACCTATTAAAGTCAGAAAGGAAAAATACTTCCATTTTAAAGAAGAGAGTTTGGTTACAAGGGGTTTGCTTTTAGCTTAAGTCATACCAAGTGAGCTGGTAGGAATGATGAGATGTAGATAGATACACAAAGATTACTGGAAAGAAACAATTGTAAGATAAAAGCAACATGGGTCATAGCTATAGAGTACCAAAATCTTTCTCTTGTGAAGAAATATTGATTGGACTTTTTAAATTTAAATCCTAATTATTTATCCTTAAAGAAATGGCAAACAAAAATGTGCTATGGACCAAACCAGCTCTCCCCCTCTATTCTCCCTGCACTGTCATCAGGGCTGGATCACCTACAGCCAGGTTTTCCACCTTCCTGTAACATACATAAAACCTTTAAAAGGTATGTCCTCCCAACCTGTTTTTCTGTGTTTTCACAGTTTGTTGGAGGAAGACAGAGCGCAGAAGTGTGCTAGAAAAACATCTTCCTGAATAAGGAAGGCTGAAAGGTCAATTATTTCCCCCCACAAAAATGGGTGGAGAGGTAAACAATTTGCTATAGGGTTCAAGGCAATAGAAGTTCACATTTTTATTAACTTTGAGATTTCCCCCTGTTTATGGAGACGATTGCACAAGCTAATTGATCTCTCTGGAGGCCTTCTGGAGATCAGATATCCTTGACAGTTTTAAGCTTTTTTTGGGGCATGTTCCCTAGTAAGGTGGATTTCACAGTTACTGAGACGGTCTCAGTGAAATCATCCTTTTGTCATGAGGGGAAAATACTTACCAGGCAGCCCTCTGAGGCTGCTAGGTCTACTACTGGCTTTTCTCCACTATTCCCAATCTCACTGCTTCCATCTGTTCTCCAAAATGCACTTTTGAGAGGTGAAAGGGGATACTTTTGTCTGTGTGTTTTGCTGACAGTGATCACGGTAACAGCTAATCCCACAGCATTTAAAACATGATGATTCCAGTTGTACAGTCATTGCCTTCAAAGACAATATTCAAATATTTCTTTTGCCAATCAAAAGAATATAAGTTCTTGTCAGACAGCTTTGGAATCAGGTGTGTAATGTGCTGGATCTGAAAAGAAAGCATTCCATTTTCAGCCCAGTCAGCCAGCAGAGACGTGCTGAGCTTTGCCAGTTCTTCATACCCCAAAAGTGCATTACACTGAGCTAGCAACTGGCCTTGGAGAAGGAAAGACTGAAACCCAAGAGCAGAGACTGACACTTTCCCTGACCCTGCCTCAGTGGAGCAGCTAGCATTGGCTAGCCAATACCTGCAAATGGGTTCCTCTGGAGCCACCTTCTTGTTTCATGCATCTCATAAGATTATAACCTTAACTCAACTTCAGCAATTTAGGATTTTTGGAAACACTTTTGATCCACTCTTTTACCTTATGAAACCCTGTTGCTGTTAATGCTGGAGAGATGTCAGCAGCTGTCTGAGTGAGAGCTCTTGCTTATTTTCTTATTTATTCCTAATCATCTTGGCTTTCTTTGGTTTGTTTTGAGAGAGCAGAGGAAAGTAATGCTCATAGGCACCAAAGCACCTCAGTTTGTGGAAGGCCAAATCATTTCCATGACTTGAAGGAGCACAAATGAGGAGGATTGCTATGGGGAGAGGGGCTCTAGCCAGGTAGCCCATGTGCTACCCAGAACAGACTACAGACAGCAAGAAGACAAGAGAGAGCAGTGGTAGCACCATGAATGTTGGCTTTTAAGAGGGAGAGTAGTGAATGGATTGAAAGGGAAAAGCAGTGTGTTTTGTGATGGTGGGAGAGGGAGGATGCAGGTGAGCACAGAGGTGGTGGCAAGGTGGGACCTTGGGGTAAGCAAGGGAAAGGAATGCAAGGTGGGATTGTTTGATCAGGAGCAGGTGGCTTTCATTGAAATTCTTTGTCTTTTAGTTCTATTAGAGCCAAGTCTTCCTAAAGGATTTTCTCCTCGAAATTATCCATTAGAATCTGCTAAGGAACCCATCTCACAGAGACACCAAGGGTTCCTGAGCAGTGACACTCACGTGCCAGTACTCCTTCCTTCTGCAGACTTTCTGTGTGCTGGTCAGTTTCTGCCACGGGCCTTACTTCAGAAAGATTTCATCCTTTTAATTGTGTCAAACAAACAATCTCAGATCTGATAATCAGTTATTGATTCCCCTGGATCCATACTGTTTTTCTGTAATACATTGTGGTGTTGCCTGTAATACAAAACTGAAAAGTGGGAGCTGGTCTCTCAGTGTCTTGACTCAGCCACTTTACCACAAACAGTCCCCCTTGCATCAAGCTGATGGCTTCCACAAAGGGGAAGTCTCTTCAACAGAGAGCAGCAACTTTGGAAGCTGAGTTTTATCTCCTGTCTCCCATTAACAGACCATGGCTAGAAGAAAGGCACAATGTGTTTGCTCTGTGCACAGCCAGAGTTACAAGCAGCATTATAATAAGTGATACAGATGGATTAAAGTGAAGTTTGCCCTCATCTTACGGCGCAGAGCTCAAACACAGCTTAACTAGATCTTGAGGTGCCTGTCTGCATTCTCACAGCTTCTGTCAGGGTCCTCCAGAACCTCAGCGCTGTTCGTGCCACTTCTGTCTGGGGGTTATATATGACACTGTTCTGGGACCTCTTTGGTTTTGGAACCTTCTTGAAATTTTCTTTTATTTTTATATTCCTAAGAGATTAGTGTTGCCATAGCTTATAACCACGTTTCCTGAAGGTAAAAATTATGTTTTTATTAGGGCAACTATCAGGATGACCACATCTTGAAAACTTGAAAACTCATTTTAACGAGTCGGGAGCATGGAGAGAATAGCAGCCTTGAATTTTTTGTCAGCTGCAGAATCTCATTGCAAAGACGTGGTAACAAGTAAGGGCAATGAAGGTGGGAAGTCCTGGGTGGAGTTTTAACTCTTTCCAGACACCATACTACTGACAGTTCCAGATTGCAGCAAATACTTTAAGTGACATCTATGATGCCACTGTGGCGAATGAAAGCAGATGCATCTGATCATAAAGGCATGTGTCTGCTCCAGGAGAGTGACCACAAACAGTAGGACTTCTTTCTAAGCATGTTATACTAGAAACAGACATTTAATAGGGGTTTGCTGATTTGGGGTTTTTTTACTTAATTCAAGCCCAGGCATTATCAGTTAACAGCTGATTTACGAGACTTGATTTAAGGGGTTTTTTATTTCAACATGTTGTTCCTGTGCCTATGTAACTGAAAAGGAAAATGCATTGGAATTGACTTTCCAGCATATTTTAGGCTGAGAAACACAATGGATAGAAGAAACACGTATACATGGTTGTACCTGGAAAGTAGATAAGCCATTTCTCAGATGGATCTGATTAATAATTAAACCCAATAGAATGACAGGGACTAGAGTATATTGCCAACAACTTCCTCCTGACTACAGGTCACTTTCTGTTCTTACAGGTATGGCACCAAATCTCTATTGTAAGGACACTGGAATTCATTCAAATGATCAAGTAATGAAACTTTTTTAAATTAATAAAATAAGCATGCTTTTAAAACCACACACGAGATGCTTCTGTATTCTGCTGCTAAGCCTACAGACTGGGAATTAGGGAACATCGGACAGTTCACTAAAATGTCAAGAAAGGAAGAAGAGGAATGATAAGACAGGAAAAAGCAGGTCCACAGTTGTTTTGGTTAGCCCTTGAGTTGCAAACTATTCAGTGTGTTGTTCTGAGAAAGTTTTCAAGGGAAGGATTGACCTCATTTGTGAACTCTGTGACCCTCACTGATAATCACAGGGTTGTTGTAAGAGACAAAACATTGGGATTTTTTTGCAAAACAACACAAATGGTGATGTGTTGCTCCCTGAAGGATGAAGTGTTGATAGAAGCACCTACCTGCATCACTGGTTAGTGGACTGGTGAGGGAGTTAACATTCTCGTGTTTAGAACAGGAACTCATGTGGATCTAAAACTACACAACCTTACATAGTTGTTTTGTCTTAAAAGTAAGCATGGCCTGCAATTTACAATTTATGGCCATGTTCCAATAAACAGTTTACATCATTTATTCTAAACCCAAGGTATTAAAACAAGAATATTAAAGGGGAGGAGGGAGGTTGATAATTATTTTTATCTCAGTGTTAGCTTTCATTAAAGTAACATGGGTAGAGTTACAGTGTTAGTAACAATAAAATAGGTAAGCAATTTTTAAAAAGTCATGACAGCTTTGTCTGTTCTGGGGTATATATATGTGTGAATATATATATATATTTGTATGTATGTTTGCAGTGGGTTTACCTTAATTCTATTTTTGATTTTAAAATTTCCTCATCCTGATATCCCCCAAAAGCCAGGATTTCAAAAAAAGTTAAAGCTACAAGTTTCTGAGTGACTGCAGCTGACCCTGCCTGCATTGTGGAGCAAAAGTAATCAATAGCCAGACACCTGCAAGCTCTGTGTACCTGCTACTCAAATATCTCCTTGAGCTGGGAAAAGGCCCTGCAGTGTCAAACCCACTCTTTCTTGCTCTCACCATCTGGAGGATGCTCTCAGTCTCATACGCATCTCCTTAGGCTGACCTCTGTAAAACTAAGTTTTTATAAAGGAAAATTAAGTGATCACATCATTCTGAATATAGTGTGCCCCTCTTTTGCTTCTACTTCACTGCAATTAGGTGGGTGAGATTTACATTCTGTAAGCTGCAGCTACTATGCTTCCCATAGTCTGAGCACAATTTATCATTTATTGGTGTAATGGATCTCAAACAGAGAATTCAGGCTTTTCTTGAAGCTTGGTAACACTGAGCACTTTCCTTTTCTGCTCTCGAAGTATGATTTCTACTCAAGTGCTTTTTTTGTGGGAAATTCTTCATCCCTTTTTATGTGATCATAGTACGAAGATCCTGGCCTATCATCAAGTTAATATATGAGAGACATGATTTCAGCTATATAATTTGTGTGCCTGCAGGAAATCATTTTTCTAGGAGTACCAGAGGCAGTTCTAGGCAGCCGTACCTTAAAGCCTGCCTGCACTTTCTAATTTAAAGATACAGAAAGAAGGGAGTTGATGGCAACTTGCGCCTTAAAGCAGGTACTTCAAAGGACAGGGCGAAACCTTTAGTGTCAAAAGTCTCTCAGGTCTCATCCCTTTGTGATATCATGTGTTTATTCTTGAAATACGTTTTACTTTATATGTACAATTATGTGTAAATTTGTACACATATATTTGCAACTAAGATGTTGAAAAGGATCAAAGTCTATGGATTTCAGATAATGACAATAAAGAGAACATGTCACCCAGCAGTTATATTATCACTACCTAAAAGTCAACAATATCTAAAAGAAAACAAAGCAAAATATTGCTAATTTCTCTTGGTCTTGACTCAAAACCTAGCTCTGGAGTTTTTCAAGAGATTCTATTAATAGAAAGTGGTTACAGCTTTTTATTCATCTATTAAGTTCTAATTCTTCATCTTTTTATCTTAAGAGGTAACTGTTAGAGAGCCTCCACCATGCTCATCCTCTGGGAAAAAAGATCACTGCAATCTGAGCTTCCAGCCTCATTGTGTTCCCAAATGCTGGGTATTGTGAAATGAGATAAGTACATTTACAGTGCTTTTGAAGGGTGTGCAAATGAAATGAATAAATAAATGGAACAGCTGAATGAGTTCAGAGAAACAGCCCTGCTAAAATGAACCCTTGTCCCAGTCTTGATTCAGTCCTGCTGATAGGTGGGTCAGGAGCAGGGGGAGTCTGGGGAGGCAGGAACCCATCACTGCATAAGGCTGTTGCTGCTCTTCTGAGACAAAAGTGCCCAAGTATCCATGCACAGAATGCAGAGCACACAGAGCAGGCTTAACCTGCCCAGCCGAGGATCTGCAGCAATGCAGCCATTCGAACTCTGGCTGCAGAGGCTCCACAAGGAATTAGCAAGGTTGGGTGTGATGCTTGAACTGGCCTGCTTGCCTGTGACCCATATAAACTGCAGTCTCAGCATCCCTGCAGCACACAAAGCTGGAAATCACTGTATCTGCTTCTAATGAATGTAGGCTCTGTCCACACTTGGCAGGTTTCTCCAGCCGGTTAGACTAATAAAAGATATTATCTCTCTCTATGAGTTTTACCTCGCTTATATCCTGAGATTATCACAGCTCTGCCACTTGGAGGTCAGACAGAGTAACTTTTTGAGATTAGGGAAAGCTACAGTGATACCAGAAGAAATAACCTGAAAATTATGTTCTTAACCAACACAAAGCTTAAGGCCAGGGAGTGGATAGTTGACAGGGCTTTGCAGTCCCTCAGGGTGCTCTGGTTTCATTTAGTGACATGATGCACTGCCAGAGGCTTTCTATCGGTGAACTCCTTTGGCATCATGCTATGCAGTGTTTCTTCCTGGGGTGTGTGCTGTGCCTGGTCTTGGGCAGGAGCTGTTGTTTCTTTTATAAAAACCTGCCTATTTTTGCTGGACTTTGAAGCAAACTGGTCTTAGAACAATACTGGCATGATCTCTTGAAAGAATTTCTGTGGACTGAGGGGAATTTTGAAAGCTATTGTGTGCATTTGTTGCAGGGATTTTTACCTCTCTCTGCTTCCTACTTGCTAAATCATAACAAATAGAGGATTGTGTTTCATACTCTTCACTGACTCGGTCATATTTTCAAAAGCTGTTTATTTTTAATATAAACAAATCAAACAACCTGCCTTGCCTTTTCATATCTACAATCCCCCCTCCTCTCCATGTTTGCAAAACACTGCAGCAGCCTAACAAAATACAGTGTGTGGTGTTTCCTGCTGTGACCCAAAATACCTACTCATGCTCTAGCCCAGCCATGCACGTTTGATGCTTTTGGCTATGAGCAGTGAATGCTTTATGGCAGTTAACTGTTATATTCCATAGACGCACATTATCCCATCCACATTCCCTGCCAAGGCAGTTTCCTCTTGCAAAACTTCCTTTGTCATTTTCCCACATCTTTCCCATACTTTTTTTTTTGTTTTCCTCTTATCCAGCACAATTATCCAGTGTTTTGAAATCCAAAACCAGCCCATTGCTTGTAAATATTTCTTTTTCTCTTTTGCACCATTGTTGGATTTGATATTTGTAAGTCCTCTTTTCCTACATTTTATTTGTCATACTTAATTTCTGACAAGCCTGTAGTTCATGTGTCTTCCAGAGCCATGAGCTATTTGTGCTATTATCTTGTTCAATACTTTTTCATTTCTGTCTTTGCCCACTTGATCTTTAGTAAGAAACAGTGGTTTGCAAGCATTGCAGTAACAATTCAGCTAAAATACACAGTATTATCTGACTTGGAAATGACTGGATTTCCAGGCATGTTCTTTCATCAGGTTGTATGTCACAATATTCTGGTAAAAGTCTTTATAGTACAATGTGTCATATAAATGGCATCCTGCTTTTCCATCCCATGCCAATATTTGTTGTCCATTATTAAAAAAAAAAAAAAGAAAAAAGAAAAACCAAAATAATGACACAAAAAAAAAACCCAAAGAAAATCAAAACCAGCTGTCAGTGAGATTTTTGCAAGTTAGTAGTAGTCAAATGCTATACAGAGCAACAACTTGTAATGTCTGTTATAGGTAGAATATGAAGTTTTTTGCAGGCGTGCTCTCCTTTGAATTGAGTTAGGCAATGGAATGGGAATTGGTGGCTAAAATCATTTGTCCTATTATGGTGAGTTGCAGAGGTCTCCTGTCTGTGTTCAGTCCTCTGCATGGGGAGGGGTGTGGGAGGACTGGCCATAGACAGGAGAGTTGGAAGTTGCCTGTAGGGAGTGGCACACTTTCTTTAGGTAATCAGACACCAGGTTTCACTGGTGTTTCCCCAATCCTTTCAATTTTTTTTTTTAATATAGTTCTTTAAGTTACTAAACAAACCCATGTTTCAAACTTCTTGTGTGGTACAAAGATGCTGGAGTAGAGAGAGTCTATCAAGCATGTGTACTAAGGGGAGAGGGGGAAGAAGAGTGAGAGAGGCATAATCACAAACACATTCCAAATTTGTATTTGGAATAATATTTTTATTGATACATAAAATACATAAAATATTCTGAGAAATTTATAATAAGTGTGCAGATTGAAAAGTCAAACCAACTTATTAGAAAAACTGAAATATTTTGTGAAAAATAAGATAGAGTTTGTAAGAGGTGGGAAAGTTAATTTCATACCAATTTTCAGTTGATTGCAGAGCTATGCTACTAAAAAGTCTGTAGATGCAAGTCAAAAAAAATTATATGGATGTTGCACAGGTCAGAACTGCTTTAGTAATGAATTCTGAGCAGAAAACAGATCAGATTGTAACACAAAAGCCCTCCACAACTTCAGTTGGGCAGTAAAACCAGAGATCAACAAAAGGAATGTCTGAGTCCTGGCTATCTTACATCTTGTGTCATTTGCACTGGTGCTAAATCAGAATGAAAATGTGTCAGTTTGGATTATTCTGTCCACTTCTCAGAGCTGCAGCAAGTAACACAGGGTGTTATACACCAGCAGTTTCTACACCAGAATTTAAGATTCATTGCACCTTTCCTGTGAATTGTGCTTAATCTTAGAAAAAGGATACCAGATTCTGCATCCCTGTTTCCAGAGTGGTGAGGTGCCCTGGGAAATAAAATTGGAACTCCCTGTTCATCAGTTTTGTCCCATTCAGTTACAGGGACCAAGAGAAGGCAAAGTGAAGTGGGGTGCTTTTGGTGTGTGCTGCCTAGCCCAACTAGACATGCAAGGAAATCGAAGCCCCACAGTAGCAAAATCCTTGCTGGTTTTGCTGGCAGGAGGGGCAGAGGAGAGGCATGCCATGCCAGCACCATTGTGCTACGGGGCCTCAGCAAGATCTGGGGTCACTGAGAAATTTGCAGAACTGAAAGTCAGCGCATCCTCCCCCCTGTACTGTGGTGTGTATGTTTGGTGGGGATGACAGTGTCTGTACACATAGGGTGATCTACTGAGTTTCCTTGCCAGATATCTAAAGATTTTGTGCTTCAAGGGTTTCATTCCAAATTACCTTCCATGCATCTCAGGTCACAATTTGCATTTATTGACAGACTTTTCTTGGGAGATCTGAGTAGAAACTGGGAGTGACTTGTGAGGACAAGAGTAGTTTCTCCTCCCCAGACCTCAGGTCATGGGCAAGGCACAGGAGCAGATGCAGGCAGGCACAGCCTGATCAGCCCTGCCTGTTCCTGAGTGACCAGGCAACCAGCCTCCAGTTCCCTCCACTTCTTCCTTTCATCACCCTGCGCTTCCATGGAAAAATAATTTCATACAAATTTTAGAGGAACATCCAGTTAATCAAAACACAGCAGGCTGCCAGCGCAGCCTGAGCAGAACGGTGCTATCGCACACCATGGCACTTTCAATTCTGCTGCTTCATTCTCTTGACAGAGATATTAACAAAAAGAGGAAACAGGCTATTACTGTGACAAAGGCTTTGACAGCACAGGGAAAATGGCATGTTAACTCAGCATCAGGCAGCTGAAGCTGGCTGGTAATAACCATGCTCCACTCATGGCACTCAAACCCTTCCTCGGCACTGTGTGGGTGGGTTTGTCTGCTGTGGAGCAGGGCATGTTTTTCCATGCACTTTTACCCATATTTTACCCACCTGATTACTCAGACGTACCTAAGTTCCCCAGTTTTAATAGAATGGGATATCAAAAGATCATCTTTAGCCTTCTTTGTTTCAGATCTCAAAACCTCATCCACTGATGTCTGGAGGAAGCAAGTCAAAAGTTACACTCTATTTAATGGACAGGGGGGCTCCTGTTTTAAGGGGGAGACAGTTTCTGCTGTATGTGTAGAAGCACTGTCATCTGATTTTATTGCAAGCAGATGTTGGAGTGTGCTTGACTTGGAAAAACCCATGAGGCTCAGAATTAGCTACATTAATTGAGGTCATTTGGTAAACTGGGTGTATTTTAGTTGTTTCAAGATCCAATTCAAGATTGCAACAAAGAAAGATCAGTTTTCTCTGTGTCTCTAAGAAAGATCTGGCCATTGCTCCATTCATTTTTCCCTGTGTGAGATCCATTAATGATCAGTGTTTGGGAGGCTCTTGTTTGGGTTAGAACTAGGGTTAGTGTGCTTTCTCTCTGCCAGTCCCATGCCATAGGTTACTGCAGCAGTAGCACCCCTTAGGATTCCCTGACATAGCTATTGGTCTGTCAAATCCCTGTCAATATATTGGTCAAAAGATGAGCAATTACAGTTCTGGATGGTACTGTGGCCATTTTTGAGCTATGATTTCAATTGCTGTTGCTGTTCTCTGGAATTTGATATCCAAAATAATTTTCCTGACCTCCTGCCTCACAGTCTATTTAGGTAATGAATTCCTTAAGCCAGGAACTGCCCCTCTGCTCGCAGGAATAACTGGGCTCACTGTGTTCTTTACCAGTGTGAATAGTAAGAGAGAGATCACCTTTGCATAAAGCTGTGGACTCTTCTGTTACATCTGGTAATATAAATGGGAAAAATAGACAAGCCTTGGGATGTTTATCAAGTCTGACAAAGCAACAGTAAAAAAACCCCCAAAGATTTACAAGGTCATGATCATTGGAGAGTGTCCAGCTACCCAATCTTTTTAAGTGATTTTCCTGGAAAATAAAATAAATGTAAGCAACTGGTCTCTTTTTTTTTTTTCTTTTTTTTTTTTCCTTTTCCCTTAGTAATTGAAGTTGGTTTAATTAGGTCAATCCAAGCCCAAGCTGCTGGCCAGACCCTTCTTCCTGTGCCCCTTATTGCTCCTTCTTTTACTGGTCAGGCACAGATGCAAGGACAGGTATCTTGAGATCTGGTTCAAGGAGTTGATCTGTCTCAAAACATATCATTGGTCCCCAGCTGCTTGTTCCTCACCCCAATGTATCCCCATGCTCATGCTAGCAGAAGTATTTCTGTGTCCACCCAGTGGACCATGCTGGGAAACTGATCCAGCTGAAGAATAAAAAGGGAAACAAAATGCATTTTTCTCCCAGCTGAACCAGTTTCCTAATCTGATGTGCTGAGCTGCTGAGAAAGTACAGTTAGAGGCAGAACACAGGACAGGGGCAAGAATGAGATCATCAGAGAAAAGGACAAAGTGAACCTGAAGGCACGTGGGATGAGCTGTGTCCTTGGAGCTATAGGCAGATCCAGGCTGCGGGGGAAAGCAGGGCATTGCAAGAGCTCTGGCTCATCCCGGGACGAGAGGGGACTCTCCCACAGCAGCTCTGGGAGCAGACACAGATCTCTTTGAGACATCCAGTAATAAATAGTTACATGCTTGGACACCAGGTCTTCAGAACAGCTCTGGATACAAACAGGGAAGTGGTGATGTCAATGAAGAACTCGAAATAACATCTCCTTGTCTCCGTGTCACGGCCTGGGAATTGCAGCTGTGGGATTGAGGAATTGGATGTATTAGGACTCCTGCAAGGGTCGGGGCGGGGCATGCTGTGGCTCCCAGCTGTGTCCAGACAGTGGCTTTTCTGCTGTCCCCAGGATGTGATGGGGAGCTGCAGTTCCTTGCTTGGGCACACAGCTGTTGGTTTCAGTGTGTTTTCTTATGCTGCAAAACATATGGGAGAGAGGGAGAATGTGATCGGATAAAGGTTAAAAAAACATAAGGAAGGTATAGGAACAATCTTTGCTACAGATGGGAGCAAATGCTTTGACTGAAAGAGAAGTTTATATCTGGCATTAAGGTTTGATGTGGTTCCACCACCTCCCTTCTGCCCCCCAGCTCTGTGGAGCAGCACTGGGCAGCAGGTGTGGGTCTCCTCACTGTCTTGGTTCTCCAAGGACATCCCAAGGTTTCCATCAGCCCTTGCAAGAAACTTGGGCATGCAGCATTTTTGAAAAAGGAACCAAATGGCTGAAAACTAGCCTTTTTTGGACAGCTGTACTATGTGCTGGTGTTGTCCTCTTAATACCAGATGTTGTTGCACAACATCCAACCTAACAATCAGGAAGCTCTAGCTCCATGTTTCGTAAAAAACCAACCAACCAACCAAAAACAAAACCAACCAACCAACCAAAACTTTTAAAGTTTTTTTTTTGAATGTCACTCCTAAGAAAAAGGAGAAGTTTAACTCAGAGGTAGATAATGTTAATGATTGTAAAATGACAACAATAACAACGTAGGAGCCCATAAGGTGCATTTTAATGTGAATGTTCATCTGGAAAGTAAGGGCATTTTCCCAGACTGGTAAAATTCGAGACAAAACTAATAGTATTTTTATTTTATCTAGTGTTTACCACAAAAATAAAAATATAGCACAGACAATATTGACTGTTCAGAAATTCAGATTAAGCCATCAATATAAGAAGAAAGCTTGGTAAGACATTTCTCCGTTCTTGGGAGTGAGCTTTGATTGGCTGCAAAACTTTTAATGATGTTGACATTCAGATGGTCACAGTGAAGCTTCAGCACAAATGTCTTCTGGAGATGAATGAAGCTGCTTATGATTCAGAAATATTATTTCAGCATATGATAGGTGCAGTTTTCAGACACCACATCAATTACACCTTTTTTCACGATAAAGATTCTCCTCACTAGCAAAGCATAAAGGTTACACAAACCATAAACCAAAAAAAGTCTTTATATTCTGAAAAAGAAATAATGGTGTCAAATGAAAGAAAAAAAGTTTACTGAGGAGTTTTATCTTACTCTGGATGAAAGTTTTGGTTAGCTATAATAATTTCTCTGCTAGCAAACATATTCTTTCTGCTTTACTGCTGACACTGCCTCCCCTATTTTACTTCTCTGACTTTCAACTTCAGACTTTGTATAGTTTTGCTTTCTTCTGCTCCATGTTGTTGCAGAAATTATGTGTCTGCTTATTTCTAGTTAGTAATCCTGTGCCATCTGGAGCATGTTTTGGTTTTTGTTTTATGTCTCTTAATTCTCTGTTTCTTTATAATAAAGACAATTTGCAAGTTACTCATACAAAACATAAACTCTGAGTGAGTCCAGAGTAGGGCAGGAGCACCTCTCCTATGCTGACAGGCCGAGAAAGTTGGGGTTGTTCAGTCTGGAGAAGAGAAGGTTCTGTCAAGACCCTACAGCATCTTCCAGTAACTAAAGCGGAAGTATGAAGGGAGATGGAGAGGAATTTTTAGCAAGGTCATGCAGTGCTAGGACAAGGGGGAATGGCTTCAAATTGAAAGAGAGTTGGTTTAGATCGGGTATTAGGAAGAAATTCTTTACTGTGAGAATGGTTAGACAGTTGGTGCCCTTCTGTCAATGCACCATCCCTCAAAGTGTTCAAGGCCAAGTTGGATGGGACTTTGAGCAACCTGGTCTAGTGGGTGGCATCTCTGCCCATGGCAGTGGGGTTGGAACTAGCTGATCTTTAAGGTCCTTTCCTACCCAAACAATTCTATGATTCTCATTCTGTGATTCTATTATTTTAAAGTTGTTGAAAGAAATTGTCCTGACAGC
Source organism: Vireo altiloquus (assembly GCA_013396875.1). Lineage (NCBI taxonomy): Eukaryota > Metazoa > Chordata > Aves > Passeriformes > Vireonidae > Vireo > Vireo altiloquus. Next base: position 235,780 of record VZRF01007601.1, read on the forward strand.
ACTAAGTATCCACTGTCCTGCTCGGCTAACTAAGGGTTACCAGTGCAGGAGGGTCTTAGAAGAAAAGGTTGCTGCCTGCAACCTCCACCCCAGCAGCCACTGCCAGAGGGTTCTGAGATGCTCATTTTAGGTGTGTGGACATTTGTGGTGTAGTTAGTCTCCTAACCTCCAGGAAACACTGTACACACAGTGTGAATATGGCCATGTTACAGTGGGAAAATGTCTCTCCTGGGATAGTTTGCAAAGATGCAAAGAGCTGTACAAAATCGCCAGAGCTGGCATCCATGAGAAATCTTGCTTTGAGGTATGCCATGAAAACCTGCACTGAGCAGCCAGCCTATATGCATAACAGAGAATAAGCAATTAGGGTACATTTTTTTTTTTTTGATTTCTCTTTTTCTGGATATTCTGTTTGGGTTTTTTTTTACACAATCATAGAATCTAAAAAGGGATTGTATGCTGATGGTCAGGGAAGCCGTAATTTACATGATTACTGAAATTACTTATTCAACAGTTACTTATCTCACCAATTCATCATTGTTTAAATTTTAATTCAGTGACAATGTAACCTCTGAAAAACACTGCTTGCATCTATAATTAATAGATTGTTATCCTCTGTAGTTTAAAATTTGATATACTTCACTCAAACTCTGTGAAGAAGTGTTTCATGTGATCTCTTTCTGAATTCACAACAGATGAAAATGGCCTGCTAGGTTTCATACAAGGAGGTTCATTTGCAGGGAGATGCAGATCCAGTTTGCTGTTTGCTGTCTAACACAATTTAGTCACAACAGCACAGCCCTCCCTTTTTCTCCTGACAGCAATTCTCCCTCCAAAATGAGGCTCTGGCAGTCTGCTTTTGAACAAAGTAGACTCAAATGTAATTATGCTGCTATGACAACTTAGTCTTAGAGCACTCACAGTTTTTTTTCTTCTCATCTTTGTTGTGCTGCTACGAGTAGAAAGTGATTCTGTTTTTTCTTCTTCCAGTATAAATAGAAATACACATCAGTGAAGTCCAAGTTGTACTGGTATAAGGTTGGTGTCAGTCCCAGTATATTAAACACCTGTCTCTTAAAAATCATGTAATGGAAAGAGGGAGAAAATATAAAGGGCTCAGTCACCCAGCCCTGTCTTAATGAAAGCCAAGTTAACCACCCCTGTCCACACATTTGCCTGGAGAAGGAAACTTTCTCTGAATATCCACATGGAAAGATAGCAGCCGTGGCCACATCTCTCCCCTCCTCACCCTTCCTCAGTAATAAGCCACATAAATTCTTCAAAGCCCTTGGTTGTAGTGTTTAGTCCTTGCTAACAAGTCTTGTCTGTGCTCCCACGCAAGCTGCTCCTGGGCCTGGGATGGGTTGCAGCCCGAGTCACTGCCATTCAGGGAGGCCACCAAGGAAAGGAAACAAAACCCAAAGAAACTTCTCTGGACACTGCATGGTGCCTCTGAAGGAAGGCAGACTAAGGAGCTGGGCTCTGCCTGGGAAGAGCCAGTGAGGAGAAACCACCTAGAAGGACCACACTGGTCACTCAGCTTACTGGAGAGATTGGCTGTTCTGGTGGGAGAACATCACAGGAAATGCTTGATAGCTGAGGGGTGTTTTTATAGAGAGTGGGCACACACTTTCTGTTTCCTCCTGCCTGTGTCCTTGGAGGGCTCTGGACCTGGCACCTCCTGGGCTGAAAGCAGAATGTCTGCTGTAACAGATTGCAGCTTCCCCTTAGACCTTCTCGTCCAGCCTTTGAGGCAGGCAGTAGAAAGACTCTTTCAAGGGTCACCTCAAAATCTGGAGCATGGTGCAGGCACACTAAGGCAGAATGCCTCGGGCCAGGCCTGAGGGAACATGTGGTTTCACCATCAAGATGTCTCTGCTAATTACTCCCGAAGCCAGAGGTTTTCCATGTGTTTACCTTCGATGAGTTATGTCCTGCAAAAAATTCTAAGTGTAGCCAACATAACTTAATTCACAGTGACACCCAGGGAGCTGTGGAGAGGTGCCAGAGGTGTGATGGAGAGCATTTTAGTTTCATGTGGCTCTCTGAAGCTCCCTAGAGCACACTGAAAACAGTCCAGCCTTTTTTTTCTTTTTATTTAAGGTAAAAAAATATTCCCTTTCCAGCTGTGAAAGCAACTGTATAGGCCAGAACAGAAGGTGTTTGCAATAAAAAGACATACAGGCTTAGCCAGACTATTTTGATCTTTTTTTTTTCCTCCCTGAATTCTCCAGGGAGGAGGTGCCAGCATCAGAGGACAGGAGAGAGACCCAGGGATTCTAATTTTTTTTCCTCCTGAGCCGAGCTCTGGAAGAAATAGGAACTTCTGCCACTTGATGTCCTCTCTGCCACTTAGGTTGAGACCTGAGGTAAGAAAAAGACTGTTCCCAGTTTTTGTGGCTGGGTCTCCAAGACCCAGAGAAGGGCAGGGGGGAGGTCATGTTGCTGCTTCTGAAATAGGCTCTTGTCTAGAAGCAGTGACCCAAACCACACAAGGATCAGAGCCCCTGAAGTCTCATGACCCTCACTCCCATGCCCTTCTTCCTGCGGTGGAGATGTAATTCCCCAGCTTCTCCCATCCCAGAGCACCCACCCAGAAGGTGCCACATCAGAACTCTGGGAAAAGAGGGTGAACACCATAGCCTTTGAGAAAGCCACTACAGCCACTTATAGTGCCTCAATAAAGCCTCAAAAACAAGCTAAGGAATAACAAGTGTTAATTTTTGGGGCTACGTAAACGGTGTGGATTTCCCCCTTGCCTGTGCAGGGCTGTTTCCAAGTGTTACCCTCCACAGCCCTGGAGCAGAGGTGGGTTTCAAGAATACTTAGATATTAAATACATAATTCTCTAGACAAGGGAACTGAGACAGTCACAGTGGGTCTGGACTTCTGTTATGCTCTCCCACCCTGAGTGCTTGATTCTGGGTGATCCTGGGTGCTGCAGAACCAATGTCTGTCAGCATGGGCATCACCTACATCCATGGATGACCTGGTAACACAGACACAGAAAAGCTGCTTTCAAAACTGCATCTGTCAGCCCTTTCTCTTCCTCTCTCCCCTAACTCAGAAAGAGAGAACAGACACCACTGCAGGTGTTTTCCCTGTCTCATTTTGACATCTTTGTGAAATGACACTGTCAGAGACATTATCTTGGAACATCTCCTTTTCCACTTGCTCCTTGACATTTCAGTGAATCAACTAAGAAGATTCTGGCCTCTATTTTAATCAAGCAATTCAGATTTCATGTACGGGCTGGTTGCCCTAGAGCTCACTAGCATATGAGATGTCTTGTCTGAAATACAGACCTAAAACCAGCATTTGCTGAACAAACACTGTTTCTGTCTCAAGCCCCATGTTTGTTTCTGCATGTTTTCTGACTCGTCATAATATTGCCTGCTAAACGCCTCCTGGCCCAGACCTCACGTGTGCTCTGGTGGGTGCCTCTTTCTCCGTCTTGCTGTCTAGACTTCCTGTGTTTTGCAGACTAAGAGTTTGTCTGAGACACTCATGAAAGCTGAGACAGATCCTTGACAAAGTAATGTTGCTTGTGGGAACTGTCCATGGCTGAGTGAAGTGAATCTGGGAGGGGAACTTTCTGTGTCTTCACTGACCTACTAGTTAGATGGTTGACTGCTGCAGCTTGTCATCTGTAGAGGTTCCTGGGGAGCCTCTCCTAGGGGAAGTTGTTGTGGGGGGCAGATGGTGAGGTGCCACAACCTTCCGGATGCATTTCAGTGAAGAGCTGCTTGGTAGTGGTGCCACACACACACCACCAGGCACACACACACCCTGGACAGCTTCTTATAGGAGTCAGCAGCAAAGAGATGCAGGAAAGGTCCTCATGTGGTATTCCACAGGAGGTTTATTGCAACCACACCACAGAAAGGAACCAGGGACCAAGAACTAAAAATAATGGAGGGTTCAGGTTTAAGTATGGGAAGCGATGGGGGCGGAGAGAGCCTCAGGGGCCAATCATCGGAGGGCANAGTGAAGAGCTGCTCGGTAGTGGTGCCACACACACACCACCAGGCACACACACACCCTGGACAGCTTCTTATAGGAGTCAGCAGCAAAGAGATGCAGGAAGGGTCCTCATGTGGTATTCCACGGGAGGTTTATTGCAACCACACCACAGAATGGAACCACGGACCAAGAACTAAAAACAATGGAGGGTTCAGGTTTAAGTATGGGAAGCGATGGGGGCGGAGAGAGCATCAGGGGCCAATCATCGGAGGGCAACAGGGGCGGTGCACAGGCGGGGCCAGGGTATGGGAGCCAATAGGGAAACAGAGAGGGACTGGCTGGGGAACGAGGGCCAATAGGGGATAGGGAAGGGAGAACATTCTAGGGCAGGGACATCTAAGGGAAAAAGGGGCAGGGAGGCCAACAGGCCAGCCGGGGGGAGCAGAACTGGGCTACATTAGTATAGTAGAACAAGATCTCCTGGGAGAAGTCTCTTGTGTCACCCTAACTGAGGGAGTTTTCTCTTCTTAGGGCCCAACTTCCCAGGGGGCACCTTCAATCTCTGCCTTGGCAGGCCCACAGGCCTCCACAGGAAGTCTTAATGCCTCTCCATATCACAGCAGCTGTTTTTCTCTAGGCAATCAGTGTTCCCAAGCTGATTTTATATCGTGTCTCTTTTACTCCCAATCTCCATCCCCTCTTGCACATGCTGCTCCCTACACCTCCCTATTGCCAAAGGGACACCACCACCCCACTCCACCTCTCATCCACTTTGTTCTCAGCTCTGAGGCTACTTTCCACACCATCCCTGTGTACCTCTACTCTTGGAAGCAGGTCCCTGTCTGCTCTGCTGCAGTTGCGGGCAGAGCTGCACCTCAGCTCCACACATTGGCTGCTTCATCCTGTTCATATGAACGATTCCTCAGAAGTAAAACTCTTGTTTCTGTCTGAGATCAGAATACCTGAGCATGTTCGTTACTGAAACTACCCCACATTCACAAGAGAAAGGGACATATGAAAGCTTTATGTTCTCAATAGTCTTGATTCTTCCACAGTCTTGTGCCATCAGTCATATATACCTGCAGAGTACAAAAAAATGCTCAGTGCTGTCTCTTGTATTTACTTTGTGAAGATGTTAATGACTGTGGGAGCGAAATGAAGTGGTCCTTCCCTGAGGAGATAGTACTGTTCTGTTCTGAGAGGCAGGTCATAACAGATGGCATGTGCGTGCACTTAATTTCTTATGTGTACTTCTCGCTTCTCCTTTCCTGTTTTTTTTGCAGAAGCAAAGTTAGGACTGACTCATACCAATTGATGGTTGACAGCAAAACATCCTCTGTTTTGAGAGTTTTGTAATAGAAGGAATGGGAATCACACTCTTCCCTCCTTCTCTGCAGATCACATCACAGTCTCTCAAGAAATGGTAACTTTTTTCCAGATGATTCTTATACTTAATAATAGTAATTTGTGATCAATAAAGTAAAAGTCAACCAATCCAGCAACATAAAAAGAGCTCGGAGTTCTTTGGAATTCTAGTTTAGTTTCCTTCATTGACTTATATAGTAGTTGGACAAACAATGTTTCCTGGTTCTGATTCCATATTACATTCTATGGCTCTGTATTTCACATCTACCATAAAAGCAGGTGCTGCAGTGATGGGAGCCATATAAGTACCTGGATAGATGATAAAAACACTGTTGCTGAGTGCTTCAGGGTGTGCTTTGTGTGAGGAGACACTTAATCTAAAGAATAAGGGATTGTTAAATTTTACTATATAGCATATGCAATACTAGAATTTATTAGTCTATTGTTCAATACAGTAACTGATGTGCTGTTTTAAGTATTCTTTTTTTAATCCACGCCATAAAAGAACTTCCTAAACTTCCTGACTTAGTTTTCCCACTTGCAATATGTGACTACAGTTGATACTAAGTGAAAGTGCAGTAAATTAAACAGCAGAATAGATATATAGCACACAGGTGGAACATGATTCATGTGTGTCCTTGAAAAGATTTGGGCTTTCCCCACACCAATAAAGGACTGATTCCTAGTAAGGTAAGGGCAGAAAGCAGACACTGCTTACTCCCTACGTTTGAGAGCGTGCAGGAGAGCTGGTCGTGGTTATCTTTGGCACTCTTCAAGCTTCCTGTAACCAATAGTTAGTAACACACTCTTGTGTGGATCTCCAACACTGAGACAATTCAGTAACTCAGTCTCAGAGGGCTTAGCATTCATTACTTGCCATATACAATAGTTCTTAGTAGAAATTATTGACAACCTTTTTTTTTAAATCTATGCCATCCAACACATTTTTGGATTTTTGGATTTACATTTGGTTTCTGTTTCTAATTGGCAGGTATAGCCCATAGCTGCTTTCAGCACACTAGGAGGGGAGAGTGCCATTTCTTTACCTCCCTGCTGTTTGAGGGAAAAGCAGTTGTTCTTTACACAAAATCTCTATCAGTGGCAGCTTTTAAAGATTTCCTTGTGTGATGTCTGACTTTTTAAAAGTTTTGAAGTGCCAGGTTTTTCTGCATAAAAGCTGCTTATCCCTCAACTGCAAGAACTTCAAACAGTTTGCTGACATCATGTAGACAGCCCCAACTGAAATAACTTGAGTTGGCTCTATCTTCTCTTGGCAAGTGGGGGAGATTAAGGGCAAAATCCCGCAGTGATGAAGATTGCTAGGCTGAAGTCCCTCTGCTCTCGATCTCTCCACATCTCCAGGCATGATCAGCCTTGCAGTGAGTGTGCATCTCTGTTGTGCAGATCCACCTGCAGCAGCAGCAGCCTGTCCCTCTGTGTTCTCTGCATGCTGGAACATGACTCAGCCAGGGGGTAGCCTGTGCTCTGCAGTGGTGCTTACACATGGCTGGTGGTTGTCTCACACTGCTTCCTGCTAGCTTGCAAGTGGCTACTTCACCCATTTCGGTGTCTGACACTAATTCATCCCTCGTCCATGCCTCCAGAGTAGCAGAAGAGCACAGTCCATTTATGTTTTGTTGAATTTGCACAGGAGGTAGAGAGATGCATTTTAAATATTTTCATCTGGTTATATGCAGCATAGAGGGATAGTGTACTGGTTTTTCTCTTTGTTTTTTCCACCTCTGAATGAATAAAGCTTTTTTACTCAGCAGCTGTATGCTCATAACCTCAGGCTCACAAATATTTGACATTTCAGTTGACTCTTCCCTCCAACTTTCACCTACCTGTTTCATATCTTGAGGATCTACCTTTATTGTTAATGATACGCAGAGGCATAAAATATAAGATATACATTGATATCAGCCCCCTGGTTTTGGGATCTGAAAGGAGAAAGCCACTATGGGAATAGGGACCTGTAGCAGATAGGAAGCTGACCCCTGTGTCTGCAGTGTGTACAAGATGCCTGAGTACCTTTGGGAATATAGACCCTGATGTCTGTGTAAATAGTCTGTTGTGAAAACAGTACCAGGGTGTGTGGCATCTCTGTTTGTCCATCCATGCCCAGTTTCTACTGGAGTAAGAGGAGACTACACAGGTCAGTAGTTATGGAAAAGGACTTTTTTACTGAGGGCTTTCTGGATGCTGTTCTAAGACAACTCCCAGCAGCAGGTGCTGGTAAGACATAGGTGTTCTTCCTGTGCCTTACCCTTCTGTCAGCACTCAAGCCTGGGTGCACACACAGGCAGTGGGTGTCAAACAAGCGTTGCGGCCTCATGGCAACTTGTTTGCCTCCTTTTTAGCATGGTGCAAACGCTGGATGCCTAAGGAAATGGAAACTCTAACAACTGACTTAGCCTCAAAATATTGTTTGTATGGATACCCATTTTAGAAACCATATTTTCATCTGGCTCACAGGGAAGTCTGCATTTTCACTGTAGATGGAATCAAGATAAGCAGCTTCACAAACGTCATTAAAGTTTTACTTAGCAGGCAGACCAAGACTATCACTGAACACAGAAAATACTTTTGAAAAGGCATAAAAACACTGTGAGACAAGGCAGTGGAACAGGTTGCTCAGAGAAGCTGTGGATGCTCCATCTCTGGAAGTGTTCAAGGCCCGGTTGATGAAGTCCTGTACAACCTGATCTAGTGGAAGGTGTTTCTGCCCATGGCTAGGGAGTTGGAACTAGATGATCTTTACAGTCCTTTCCAACCCAAATCATTCTATGATATCTTCTGTTTTTTGTGCTTGAGCTAATATTCCACATTGAAAATAGCTGATGGTCCCTGCCTGCCTCTTTTGCCCCCTACAAAGCTCCAACAGCCTTCCTGCAAGCTGTTGCTTAAAACCTAGAGAAAAATAAGCAGCTGTAGCGTTTTGGGCTGATTTGGCAACAGCTGCTGCTTGCCAGTGTGCTCTTTCTCTCATCTGGCAAGTATTCCTTCCCCC
>VZRF01007601.1:244141-317215 GCA_013396875.1 Vireo altiloquus
CTTTGAGGCTCCTTTCTTCTGTTGTTTTCATGCCTCCTGTGATTTAAGAGAAGTGGTCATGAGAAAGGTGTGGTGGAGGACTGAGAACTTGTCTTTCCAGCACCCATATGGGGCAGTGTGCTGGGAAACCTTTGTGAAGCCCTTCAGCTCTGTCAGATGGTAAAGATTTGTAAAGCACCAAGTACCACTGTGCTTCTCTGCCTTATCTTCTTCCATCCTACGCATGCCGTAGGGTCACTGGTATGAAGGTGGGCCCATGAGCAAAACCTTCTTCCCTCTGAGCAACCTGGTCTAGTGGAAGCTGTCTCTGCCCATGGCAGGGGGATGGAACTGGATAATATTAAGGGTCCTTTCCTTCTGTGATTTCTCCCCTCTTTGCTGGCAGCCCCTATGTGCAGATAACCCCCAGCACAGCCATGCCAGTGCCAGCTCAGGGGAAATCTCTGCACTAGCAGAAGGTTGTTCAGTAGTGCCTTTCCTTGCCAAGCCCCAAAGTGTGCCAGTCACTGGTGGAAGCTAAGATTTGAAATGCTTTTCCTCTCTTTCTGCCAAGACAGCATATGAGATGGTGCCACTCTTTGTGATATTTTAGTAGTTAACAAACATTGTGTGTGTGCTGTGAGAAAATCCTACACGGAAACGAGATGGTGTGTAATGTATGCCTTCCTTTATACCTTTTAAATGATTTTTCTTTTTTTAAGAAGTCTGTGGAACTGGAGCGTAACAGAGGAAGACAGGACAAGCTGAGAAGAGCTAACTGAAAGGAAAATCTTCAAGTTTGTGGCTATCAGAGCAAAAGGCAAAAGGTAGGATTGCATCCATGTGGTTGTTCGTCATTCATACACTCACATTGACTATAATGGGACTGCTGCCTCTGGGCCCCTGCCAATTGGACCCTCACTTTCTAAAGGTGGAATGGGACATTAAAAAGCTCCAAAAGTTCAGGGAGATGGAAGCCAGGCTAAGGCAGACTTTAGCAGGCTTGTACTTCAAATGGTTTGGCTCCAGGCAAGCAGGAGAGGGTTTGTAGCACTCTGCATGGGAGTTGGCCCTCTCCACCCATGTCACTGTCTCTTTGAGACCAGCCCAACTTCACTCCCAACCCACATACAAATACAAGAAAAAGAGCAAAGCCTGCATTTTTTTGCTGAAGCAGCTACCTGCTTAGTGTTCCAAACAGTGGCTTCATTTCTATACTGTCAGATGGCAGCATCATAACCTTTAACAGTGCATGAATCAAAAGTTGTCAGCTTTTCCTCTTCTGCCATGAGCTGTGTGATTCTTGCCGTGTGCTTTATTTTCTTGTGGTTAGCCCAAGCTTGCTTGCAAATTTTTCCGGTTTAGAAATGTCCATCATTTCCTGTGCTCTTTAACAAGAGAGGAATGCCAGCCAAGGCAGCCAGCCTCTCCACACAGCTCTTTGCCTGTACACACTGAGGTTGCTCTCGGTAAACAAGGTCACTGCCTCTCCCTGTCTTGAAGCAAACTACAACAAGATTCTGCTTTGTGCCCTTCTCCTGGCAGGAGTGGGGGATTGGGAGGCTAGAGAGGAAAAGTGGCTTGAAAATGTCAAAAAACAAACCAATCCCAAACCCCAAACAAGCAAAAACTTTTTTGGTTCCACAACTTTTTTCACCAGTTGCTGAAAAAAGTCTTATATATTTATGTGGAAATTTTCCTGTTACTGTTATTATTTCAGCTTGTAGTTGGCCACGGGAACGTTTCCAAAGAAACCAGTACTCTGGGAAACCTTTTGTTTTCCAGAAAGGCTGTTATTCAAAAGCAATTAGCATAAAAACATTAAAATTGTCTAACTTCAGAGACAGAAGAATGGAGGAAGGAAATGTGAGAGTGTGTGTGTGTGTACTCAGGAGAGAATACCACAGTCTGGGTAATGTAGGAGGCAGAAGGTGGAGACAAGAGCACTTGGGTCAGCATGGGATGGGTGTGATTGCCCAGGAGGGTCAGGATGGTGAGACCCCACACCTGTGGGATGCAGGAGCTGGGAGATCAGCTGGGGGCTGCTGTGACCTTGGAGGGCAGCATGAGGCAAGGAGAGGTGTGGGCCTGGGGCAGCAGGAGACTCAGGAGTGAGGCTGGAGATATCCAAGTGTTTAGCCATTCTGCAGGCCAGGTATGAAATGTGTGTTATGTATTTTGGCAGCTCTGAGTGCCTGTTGTCATGAGGTGCAGCTGTGGTTTTGAGACCAGGCTTGTGCTCGACCGCTCAGAGCAGTGCTCCCAAATCCTCTTGCTTCCCACTGACAATGTTTGGTGAAGGCACTGGCAGCTGCAGTGTTGAGGGTTTTATTTTACATTTGTGCTGTGCAAGTTTTCTCTGCCATTTCTTCAGTGGTTGAACCAGCTGGCTGATTTCAGCCTCACTTGGGAGGGCAGAGGGTCACTAGGTATTAAAGTACTGTCTGCTTGTGTAGAAATGGAGTTTGATCAGAGGGACTTTCCAGATGCCCCAAGGCAGATCTGTCTGCCTTTTTCAAAAGAGCACAACTACTTTAAAGTGTGAACAGCACCATATGCAGCCTGAAGTAAGGTGTTTTCTCTTGCAAATGGGGTGCCACAGCTATAAATGTACAGATTATTTTTTAAGGCATTTTGATGTTTCTATCCATTCTTTCTCCTTCTACCTTACTTCATGACCCTGCCCATGTCTCCATGTATCAGTCTCAGACAGACAGAAATGTGGAGATCTCAGTCCTCAAGGGGAACCCAGGGGACTTGGCAGTCAGCCAAAGGTAACACATCAAGGAGGAGACCCATGGAAAGGAGAAGTGTCAGTAAATATTGGGAAGTTGAGCTCACTATGAGTAGGAGAGATGAACTGGAGTTGCTGGGTTAGAAAGGAGGGATGCTGGAGTTGATTAAATATCCCAGACTAGTTAGGATTCCTGAGATCACTGACACTCAGAAGAGCCTACCTGTGTCCTGGAAGCACATTTAAAACAGAAATCCACAAAGACCTTTGATAAATAAAAGTCTGAAATGCAAAAGCTTGTTCTAAACTAGACAGTAATCTCACTCTAACAATCCCAGAAAAATGGGGCAAAAAGCATTGTATAAAAAGGCAAAAGTCAAAAACAGGGTCTGCAGAGCAAAAACTGACTTCAAAAAAGGCTCAGGGCAGCATGTGGTGCCAGTGGAAGGGGAGGAGGTGTCTGAGACTGTCTTCCTCCTGCCACAAAGGGAGGCTTTGCAGGTTTTCAGGGCAGTGTTTCTGTGCTGGTGTTTTCCTGTAAACCTTCCTATCTATTCAAAGGGTAGAATAAACTTTTAATAGATCATCAGTAGATGGTACAACAGTGTCCCCCCCACTTCTATCCTTCTGTCTGTTTCAAGATCAAATTTTAATTGAAACAAGATGTGGTAGACAGGATGAGTGTCTATAAATAGGTTCTAAACTGTCACCTTAAGAGGAATGTATGTGACCCAGTTCAAATAACAATATGAAGAAAGAAAAATTGTTAAACACATAGTCCCATTAGACACAGGAAGGTCCCCTTGTAGATACTTTTAATCTTTGGCAGATACTTATTTAGGCTGGTTCCAGCAAATGATAACATATTTTCTGCTTTGGTGCCCAGTAAATGCATTTTGATGATAGATTCCATTCATACCACACTTTGTATTGTCATTGAATTTATGGCACAGGTAACAAGTAAGTTCACTAGTTTCTCCTTCTTTCACAATTTTCAAAGAGTTTAATTTATGTGCCCTATTACCTGATATGCAGAGGAGATTTTTGGGTTTTTCACCAAATCCTCATTTGAAATATGTAATTTTTGATGACATAATATTGTAGGTTGACCAAATGATTTATCTGAGAAAGCATCTAGAACATTGTAGAGGTTGTGAAACACCACATAGGATGTTTAAACTTCCAGTTTTCTTTATATAACACAGTATTTAAGTCATCTGAGCCCCCAGAAGATTACCTGTATAAGTAGCAAAGGCAGACAGGATTCAGCTTTTTTTATTCAATCTCTTTTCAACATATGAAATGCTTTTCCAGCAGCTGGTTACATAAAGCAAGGTTTATCGAGGTTGTATTTTTCAATACTTGACTCTCAGCACTGCATATTTCTCATTTGTTATTTGCCTCACTTTTTGAGGGCTTGAATCTATCATTCTTACAGCTGAAGTTCTGCAGCAGCCTGTACATTTTGAGGAAAATATTTATTTGAAGCATAAATATGTTTTCACGATAAAAAATACAAAGCTAAGAGTGGCTTATATTTTACGTATGCTTATGCAAGTTTAAATAACTGAAACATGGACTTTTAAACTTTATCCATATTCACTGAGCTTGACAAAGTAATACTGTAGATAGTCAGCACTCAGAGCTAGCTGCCACTGAAAGACCAATAACAACAGTACTGTGTTTTTAGAGGTTTTATCGAAATGAACTGCTCCTTATCTGTTCTGTGAAGCCACAGAAAACTATACAACAGTGCTGGCCGCTTGTGTACACACTGCAGAAATTTTCAAATCTTTTTATACCAGGCAACGTTCTGGTTGGAAAAAATTTCTTCACTGAAAGAGCAGTTAAGTATTGGAACAGGCTCCCCAGAGAAATGGTGGAGTCCCTGGAGGTATTCAGAAAACAAGTAGATGTGGCACTTCGAGATACAGTTTTATGGGCATGGTGGCGTTCAGTCGAAGGTTGAACTTGATGATCTCAGAGATCTTTTCCAACATTAATGATTCTATGAAATTGCTTGAAAGTAGTTACTGCTTCAGGGTTAATAAACAATATATCCACCAGTCATAAATGCAGACTACAGACCTTAACAATCAAAATATAAGTGTATTTTTGATTTGTTTTGATTTTGGTTTTTTGTTTTGTTTTTGTTAAATTGACTGGCAGATTTAGAAATAACACTTACACTAATGGAAGCTGTGAGTTTTACTATCCTAGGCAGTCTCTAGCAGAAGTCACAGAGCTTAGATTACAGCATGAAAGATAAAGTTGCCTCAAGCCATAGACAGCAGTTTGTTTTGATAAGGTTTTTGGGACAGGCTGACAGTTTAGTTCATTGACTTTGCTCACTTGAATTTGGCCATTAATCTTGTTATCTAATGGATACATCTTAGGATGTGTTTTAAAACTTGTTAGCCTGAGCACCAGGGTGTACAAAAGCAGGATAAAAGGATGGGTGGTAGAGAAGAAAGAGAGGTCCTCTGCCTAAAAGCACATGGTATGTCTCCTCTCCTTCAAGCATTAAATACACATTCTTTAGCAGCAAAACACAGAAGACAGAAATCTCAGGAGACAAGAGTCTGCCCCTGTTTGACTTTCTCACCAGTTTGGAGACTTCTCTCAGGGTACCACATCAAAGGGCCTCAATTGCTTCCATCTCATTGTGGGTCTTTGTGGTGGCAAAAAGTGAATGAGAAAACTTTGAGCTAGGTGAAGCCTGAAGGAACTGAGGCTTCCCAGGAACTGAGAAGGCCCTTGGGCTCCTGGACCCTCTTATGCCCCTTGCACACCTGAAGTGCTGTACTTAGCCAGCCACACCATGATAGAAAGCAGGCAACCCCATTCACAGAACCAGTAAATAAGTAAAGTAGTATGAAGTATGTGCCATATGAAAGTAAGCATCTCAGTGAACCTTCAAGGCGGCATTTATATTTCAAAGCAGTAAATTCACCTGTTTGCACCTTTTGCAATAAAAAACTTGAGGTATACAGGTACAAGGCAGGACTTGGAGTAGATGTCTTGAGTAAAGCATCATCTCAGCAGGTGTGTCTGCATGCACAGAAAGAATGTGGGTATTTTCAAGTCTGACCTGCACATGTCCAGCATTATATATGGTTCTTTCTTTTCCAAGTGGAGGGAAGACTGCTGAATTTTACAAAATTTACTCACTCCCTATATCTCCTTTCAATGCCTTTCTAAATTTTCCAGATAGTCCTGGCCTCTGTAATAATTTGGGTAGGGAATAGAAACCATATTGTTTAATACAGGTGACCAGCCACACAGCGTAGTTGAATCCTGAACAAAAATGCTTGGAGATATTGGTACCATTCAGCAGCCCATAGGCAAAAAATTGCTCTTATTGAATCTCTTCACCACATGTTTATAAGAAAAGACTGTAAAAAACATTATCCATTTGTGGTCAGAAGTATCAAGTATAACAAATTGCACTTACCGAATACTTCAGTTACTGTACTTGGCAGTGAATTTGCTTAAACTCTAGGAGAGCATTACAAATGGAGTTTTAGAAGAGATGTGAACCAATTGTGCAATACTGGACTTTTTGCTCCTCATGGCATAGTCCTGCTCTCAGTCCCAGATTCGTTATGCCTACCAAGAAATACATTCTATTACGAGAACAGAAAATTTGAGCAGTTCCTAACTACAGAAGCCAGCATAGCAGCTAAGCTATTTGGGATGAAACCACCATGAGACAATTGCAGTTCCAGCAGGACTTGGCTCAAGGGAAGCCTTTCCCCTGCCAGACCAGTGATGAAAAAGAGACAGGGGGTGAGGGGGACACAAGTTCCAAGTTGTGAATCACCCCTCCTGTTGGCCAAAGAGTCTGCAGATGGAAATAGGAGGGAAGCGACCACTGAGGATGAGCTCTGCAGCCTTACTTTCCCTGGTCCACACTTGGAAGAACTGTGCTTTGTTTCCCTTTCTGAAATATGCCTTCTCATACAGCATTTACCATCATTAATTGGAGCATCTCACTCCTGCATCCTAATCAAACAGTGCTGGCAAAGCAGAATCAGTATTATGAGCGATGTCTGACATGTGCTGCCCAATTCAAGCCGTGAATTGCTTGCCTCAGGCCTGGCAGGTAGAGGTCTCCATTTAATTTTATTCAGAATAAAATTATTAACAGTAATGAAGCATGTGTAGGAAATGAAGGAAAGAATCCCTGTTGCTGAGAGAAAGCTTAACTCTCAGTTTCTGTTTTTACCTCAAACACTGATGCTTTCTCCCACTGGAGGAAAATACCACCAGGTAAAAAATGGCAGCAAACACATTAAAATTGGTGTTACACCAAAAATCAAGAAAAGCTGAAAAACAGCTGCGAAAGAGGAGTTCAAAGTTAAAACTGCACAGATACAGAGGTGCCCCACTTAGCAAGTGTATCTTTCAGTCAGGAAGTTCCTACTTCAGGGCACAAGTACCCATCCTGCTCCATGCCAGACCCAAATGTCCTGCAACAGGAGTCAGCAGGGAGTGGGATTTTGGCCAAGCCTGCAGTGGAAATGCATGTCAGCCACCAAGTGGCTTCCAAACCTGGGTTGTAATTTTCCTCCAATTGTGGTACAGAAATGAAATTTTCCTACAAAAAAATGTTGTTGGAGGCCTGGGCTGATTTATGAAGAAATGCCAGGGAGCTGCACAGGTACTCAGAGAGTGAACTAAACGGGAATTTAATTCCAGCAAGGGGTCTGCTTTTCACCCCGTTTCCCGATCCCTAGAGAAACAACCGGCCAAAGTAGGAGCCTTTGCGGCAAGTGTGCCCCTGTGTCGCAGGCGCTGGAGGCACCTGTGTGTGTGTGTCAGCGCGGCCGTGTCCAAGCCAAACAGGTGGTTTCCTGGAGTCCCCGGGCGCAGGGAATGCGGCGGTGCGTCACGGCCGGAGCGGAAAGCGGATGGTGCTGCGGGAGCGGGGGAAGGGACGGGTTTTCCACGGAAACCTATCTGCCTGGCAGATAGCAAGCACAGCATCCGTGTGCTGGGAGGTTCAGATAGACCTGTTGCGCACTGATTCGGCCCCTGGGCTCCCCAGCTGCTTGGCTTGGGCTGGCTTTGGCCGATAGTCCTGTCGGAAAAGTTAAAAGGGTATTTTCTCAGTTCTTCCCCCTTCCACAGCCCCCTCCAAGGCAGCAAACCTCTGGTTCCTTTGTCATAGACTAACTAAAGCTTTGTTCCAATAAAACTTGGTCGCTCTGGGGGGGAAAAAAAACCTCTATATATAATGGTTAATATAACAAAATGGCTTTTTTCTAGAGAAATGTGTTGCAGATTGGATTACTCTTTCTTGCCTTTTTCTGTTTTTCTCCCCCTTAGCCATGCACGTGCATTTCTTCTTTGGTAGGGTTCCCATCACTGCAGTTATAGGCAACCTCCATCACACAGTGCTCTGCTGGGGCTGGGCTAGGACAGCAGGCCAGCTTTCTGGGATAGAAGCATTCTCCCTGTGTGGAGAGGGAGGAGAGACGGACAACATGCCTCTCTATTTTTCTTGTCAGCATATAGCTGGTGATTTAGATAATGATAAGGCACACTGAAGAAATGTGGATGTCTTTTAATCTAAGATTGTGATTACGGCGTGTGTGAAATATTGGCTTTAGTGGTCAATGCTGGCTCTGGATGGAAGGGAAGGGATTTTGCAATGCTTCTGCCTAGCCTCAGTTCACCCAGCCTGGCTCCCTGCAGGATAAGGTGGATTTATGGACAGAGATGCCACCCCCTTCTTGCAAAGCTCAGTAGCTGCTTGATTGCTTTTTAGCGTGAGAGTTCAGAAAAACGTTCTTAAACTATGATGTCTCCAGAGGTTTGTGGTAAGAAAACAACATTAATTTGCCCAGTCTAGAAGCAGAAAGATGAAAAAAGAGTAAAGTACACTGTGTTCTTTGTTCCAAATACCTGAAATTAGTGTCTTTGTTGGAGATAAGTGCCATAAATGGCTTTAGCATTTCTGGGTTTTTCTGTCATTTATGGAGCGGTACTGTATTGCTGCCACAGCACTCCTGCACCACACAGCACAATGCACCTATTTACACTTTTTAATGAGCAGTGACTCTACTGTAGCTATTGCATTAGCTGTGCATCCATGCTTTATTGTAGTTTCCAAAGGAGAGTGTGTCAAGTCAGCTTCTAGAAAGGTTCAAGACAGCTGCCTGTGTCATGGAAAAATAAGACTTGGTTAACAGAGGATGTAGGAAGCCAAAGTAAATACTAGAAATGTGTAAAGCAGTTATGGTGGTGTAGATTAGTACATGTGAAGGGATGTGTAAATCTGAGTGCTTGACATGATTGATTCTTACATTGAAAAGGAAGTCATCATGTTATTATGTTTTTAGTTGGAAGTCCTGTCTGACAGTGTTGGAGCTGTTTCAAAGTCCCAGTCAATTAAAAATCTCAAATGTTGTGAACAGTTGAGCCTGCATTCCCATCTTTCCTGAATTTCAAATACGGAAGGACAAGTAACAGGAGAGGAAATGCTAAACTCTGAAAACTGTGCCTGTCAGCAAAAAGCACTGGTGTGTACATGCAGCACCTCTTTGTTGAACCACATAACCCGTGTTTAAGAAATACCCCACCATGAAAGGTGACAGGACCATCCAGAAGGCAGGAGGGGAGCTTTGTGAGCCTGTGAGTCTTGCAAAGCTTTTGAGATACTCTCACCTCTCTCACACTCTGCAGACAAGCAAGCGAAAAGCTGCAAGTTACTTAAATCAGTCACTGAGACACATCCAGTTAGCTTGGTTATGAAGAGAACATGAATTATTCTACTCTGTCATTTAAAGATAAATGTTTTACAGCACAAACCCCCATCATTATGTGTACATGTTAAAAATATTGGTGGGGTTTTTTTGTGTTGGTTTGTTTTACAGCAATTTTAAGACTTTTAGACTTGCTAAGAGGCAGGTCCAAGTTGTGGTTAAATCCTGCTGATCTCAGGATTTTCCAGATATTAAAGTACATGTCTGGATTTCTCAAAACTCCACAAAACTTCAAAAACATTAGACCCACTTCACGTTTCCTCAGATAACCAAGATGGCCATAAACTGGTTGAGTGTCTTGGTCCTGGCAAGATTTCTTGTAACAGTTTCTTGAATAGCTCTTAGTGGCTTATTAGCAACTTCAGGTATTACATTTTAGCAAACAAAATCAAAGTTTATCCCCTAGCTCTTGCTTAACTACAATGAATTATTTATAAGGTTCGACCCTATGTCAGGCAGATGCTTTTTCTAGTCATGTTGTTTATATAACAGGAACCATTAAAAATATCATGGGGGGGTGTTATGTATGGAGATGTGCATAAAATCTGAGCCAAGAAAAAGAAATCTCCTGGTAAACCCTGGCTCTCTTGTGATGGTGATCACTGTGCCATCCCCAGCACCGCTTCCTACAGGAGCCTGAGGCCAAGGCTGGGGGTTGGTACCTGCTGGCTGCACGGCTCTGGAAGTGGGCTGGTCTAGATGAGAATTCGTTTTAGCAAAATCAAATGGAAGTACTTACCTGGAGATAAGCCTGAAGTGCTCATGCACTATTAAGTTCCTGGCAAACTCTTTACGATGCATATATTTACACTCAGGATTTGTACATACATTTACACTCAGGGCTTGCAGATATCGTTATGGTGTGACAAATATCCCTATCTAGACAAGTTGGCAGGAAAGAGACAGTGAAAGAACAGAGTAAGTGCCCACATGCCTTCCTGAGTGAAGTCTGGAGGGTTTCAGTGTGTGCGTGTGTCTTTTTATTATTTACTTAAGTTGGTTTAACTTTCTCAAGTGGTAACTGCAAGCCTTGGGCAGCAGAAACACACATATGCTTGTCCTGTATTAGGACAGCTGGCTGGCCCCATGGCAAGCCATTTTTTATTTTCAGGTAAAGTTTTTGGCCTACCCTGGCATTTTGTTTATCATCTGCAGAAGTCTGTCTTTTCTGGCAACATGGGCCATTAGCTTTCCTCTTGTGGTTTCAGCTTTTCTCCTCTAGTTTTTCACTTGGGAGTTTTCTCCTTCTAGTGGTTCTTTTTTCTTTTCAGCAAGCAGTTTCTGCAGATCTTCAGGTGAATTCTACTCATTCTCTAGAAACACCATCCTTTTATTAAATTGGTAGTGTATTTTTCAGTCCTCATTCTTAAGATGAACATCACAGAATTGATGGTGGTTTGTGAAGGGTTTTGGTTGCTTGCTTATTGTGTTTTTTGGAGGAGGGAGGAGAAGTGAGAAGTGGAGGGAATCACATTTCCCAGGGAAGGTGCTGTTACTAATTATGCCTTGGAGATTATTACTTCATGGCTCAGATATAATTAGTACTTGATCAAACTCATATGTGCTATTTAGGACAAAAGAAAACCTCTTTTTCTGTATGACCCAAAAAGCCAGCTGTTACTTCAAATATTCATTAGTAGGGGTTCAGGAAACTGCATCTGTAATTCTTATGTGTCTTAACAGCCCCTGAACCCCTTCCCACAGCTGCCACACCTGCAGCCCCCCTCTTACCAAAACTGTGCCACCTATAGCGATAGAGAGGTGCAAAGGAGTACTTTTAGGACACCTCTTACTCCTGGATTCTGGCTGTCTTTTGAGAACTCCTTAGAAATGTATGTCATAGGACAGGATTTTTAACCTTGTCCATGTCTCATTCAAGTTGGCAAAAGCTGGAGGTAGAGGGTAGTGCAGCCCAGATCATGAAGGTAATGGGGACATGGCCTCAAAGGCAGAGTTCTGGGAGAATGAATGATCTGTCTGACCTTAATTATTTTCTAGAGTCCTCTAAAGCTCATGTTTTCACCCCTTCAGATCCAGTGCTGGGAGCAATATCCTTCTGGTGACAAGAAGTGTGAGTTGTGTGAGCTGGTCAGATGATAAAAGTGTTGAGTCAAAATCCACCGAACTGGTAAGATTCCTTCCCAAGTCTTCAGAGAGTTGCAGATCCCCAACAGGAATCTGGGCTGAGTTTAGACTTTCTGTGCCCAAATCTCTATTCCTCTGTGCTCACACAGCTGCTGACTGGCTTACCAAGTAACCACCAGCCTGGGTGGTTACCAAGACACCTGAAGCTGTGCCTTTGAGTGTGCCCAGAGCCCTGTCAGCCTCAGCAGAACTGAGCAGCTCAGTGCCAGGTGTGTCCCCCAGCAGCAGATGCAGCTCTTCTAGATTGCATCTGCAAAAAGGCTGTTGTAGGCTGTTGCCTTTGTTTGCAGTACAGCAGGGGTGCTGCTGCAGCTGCTGCAGTTCCTGTTCTCCTTATCCCACCACCCAGGGTGAGGATGTTTCCCTGCACCCAGCCTGGGCCTCTCATATAGGCTCAGTCTCCTCTTTCAGCTAACAGATTCAAAGAAGCTCTCCCATTCTCTGGGGAATGTCTGAACTTCCAGGGTTGGATGTAACTGTTTTGCAGTGGGTGCAATCCTGATTTGTAGAGTTGGAAGGATTAATCAAGAATCTTTTAAGTGCAGTGAGCAAGGCGTGCTTGTGAAAGGTGGAAGAGCAGGGTTCCACTGCTTCTGCCAGAAATCATCCCTGAGCTTTATGCCTACTCTTTATGAGATATAAACAGACCTTGGGATAACAGTCACTGCCTAAAGGCTCTGGAGAGATCTGTGTGTCCCAGTCACATTGTATACAGGAAATGTACAGGAAGAATGGCATTTGCACTCTGTCCCAGTGTGATGCTTCAGAAGGACATTTCAAGGTCCATAGAGAATTTGGCTTCCAATTCATTATTAGGTAAATTATACCCGTGTGAAGAAAGCTGCTGAAATAAACTCTTGCAAGGCTGTGTTTTACAGTGGGGATCGATGTGTTGTTTCCCAAGGGTTCAAGAAACATGGACCAAACCCATGGACATGGAACACCTCATACCTCACTAAAATGGTGATAATAAATCTCAGTTTACAAAGCTCATGGGAAGGGCTCACATAACACTCGAAAGGAGTTGCTGGTACTTATTTCTTAGCTCTCTGATTTTGTACAGCCTGGTAGAAGAGATGAGGCATAACAAAAAAATTCTTGGTTGTTAGAGGCCAGAAATGTTTGGTTGATTGTGCTTCACCACCAGTTTCAGTAACACAGGCCCCTTTATTTGGAGGAGAACAAGGCTTGTGCCTATTAGCTGCTGTCACTTGTGTACATGAGACTGATGGCAGGCATTGACTCCACATCACCAGCTATGACATACATACACCTTCTTGAAAGGCACAGTTTGAAGTAGTCATTTAAGCTCTATTTATATTCTTTATTTCAAATATAAGGCCACCATAATGCTGTATGTATTACTTCAGAGGATTACAGATCACACCACAGAGTGTTTTATAAATTATTTCTCTTCAACAGCCTTATATTATCAGGTCAATTGCTTTTACAGTTCCCTTCCAGTCTCACCACCTTAGTCTAGGTCCAGCTCTTGCTTAAATTCCTGGGATTCTTCTTTATTGATGTTATTATCAGACCCCACACTGCCACTGCTGCAAGAACAAGATTTGGGCCCACAGATGATTTATTAAAAGATCTTTAATTCTGTCCCGTCTGCATCATCTTTATCCATTATTTGTGGAACTAATGAATAGACACATGGTGTGTAGGTAATGTGTGCATGTTTGTTATGGTGTCCTTTTAGAGGCATCTCATCCTCCTAGGAGAAGAGAATCAAGAGAACCTGCTGGCCCCCAGGATATAAGTGAGATCACAGCAAAAATTCAAAAACTCCCTATTACTCTTGCTTGCTCAGTGCCCAGCTCTTGCCAGGTATCAGCCAAGCAGACCAGGCCTGCCTCTCTGCTCACAACAGAGGCTGTACATTTGGTTTGTAGGTTTGTTGCTGTACATTTGTCAGATCTATCCAGCAGCACTGAATGCACACATATACCATTTATTTCAATATGATGAGGCAGGAAACACTTTCTTCCCATGCACAGGTAGGCAGCAGTCTTCAGAAATTCCAAAACATGATGCAGAGAACTTGCTTGTGTATGATCTGCTCTGAAACAAGTACCCATGCAAGGGGCACCTATTCTTTATCATAAACTATGCTTTGGATTCAAGACTTGCAGAGCAAAGGAACACTTTCACGTGGGCTCTGACTTGTAAACGATTTCTTCACTTGAGAGTAGTTTTTACATCTCAGACTGGGGACATTGGACAAGACTTCAGGTAGTACATGAGCCAGATGAAGTTTTTTGGGGTGCAGTGCTGGGTGTGGAGTCAAGCAGCAGAGCCACAGCAGTCAGCGTGCAATAATGGAGGGGAGCTCTTGCCCAGAGGAGAACATGCTGGTAAACAGTAACCACAGCCAGCCCCAGCTTACTGTCTAGTCCACTAGTACTATGATTTTTGTGTAGAGATTATTGATTTTAGGCTACAGTGTCAAGAGACAGCAATGGTCTGTACACATGACCTCATAAGTCATAAACAATGTGCAATTACACAGACAGTACTAAATTGCTACAGTACTTTAAACAGTGTTTGTTAGTTGTTGTTATTACCTCTCCCAAGAGCTTAGTGCTGTTGCTGTCTGTAGGCTGTGATTTACAGTAGTGTAATCACCTGAAAATACTGGGTTTGTTGAGCTTCTCAGGTCATACAAAAATGAGTCAAGCAATACTTACAGATACCGAATGGACTTAAAATGTTTTTTCTTGCCTGAAGATGTATTATGTTATTGTGTTCCACCCATCCGCTTGCCAACAGACAAAGTGGTCTTTCACTGGGGGACACTTACTAAAAAAAGAATTATGAAGGAATTTCTGTGATTTGTAATACTAGTGATATGACCATAATAGTGTGACTGAATGTTCAGTAACAATACAGATACCACTTGACTCTTATTTAAAAGATCACTAAGTCAGGATATTCCTCCTAGAACCTGACACCAAGTCTGTGAAAGTCTTCCTTGAAGTGATTGAGGAAGATAAACTATGTGCTATTTGAGAATGTAAGCCATACAGATTGTTAGAGATTGTAAGAGACCTTTAAATACACTGGTAAGTTTTCTAGTAATAAATTATTGTTGTATGAATTTATTAAAGATTACTTAGCCCTTCAGGAAAATTACTGTAATGATGCTTTTCAAGCTTTTTTTCTTAAGAGGGTGGATTTGGAAAAACCTTTCTAAGCTTATACTATTTAATTTTTAGTTTGATATTTTCCACCAGTAAAAAGCCCTCCCCTTTGCTTTCCTTCATTTGCCTCTGTCGAAGGAGATTAAGGCATATCTCCTTGAGTATGACTGCTACTCCTGTTCTCTATGGAAGCCCATATATAGCAATTCCATAGGGATCTAGAACGTTGTGATGGGAGCAAGCCAGGAAATACAGGACAGTGAAATGGAGGGGCTCCAAAATGTGCTGGCCCAAGGCCTCTCTTAATTGAATTTTGCAGCTTTCCAGGATGTGGGGCCAAGGTCATTCCTGCTTCAGATGCAGAAGAGGGAAGGGCTGGGGCAGGAAGTTTCCATGGGCACACACCTGCTGTTTCAAAGAGCAGTGAATAATCAAGGGAAGAACCCTGGAACTCCAGCACCCTGCTTTCTCATCCTCTTAAGAGGACAGAGGCAGCAGCTGCAGCCGTTGGTTGCTTCACTCCTCTCACGGCTCCCAGCAGACCCCTTCCCTTGGGACCAGCTGCCTCCACAGTCCCTGACCCAACGTGGGCCAGCCCCTGCCCCAGCCCAGCACAGAGTCCTCCCAACACCAGGAGTTCAGCTGCACTGGTTCTCTTTGTCCTGGCCTCTGGGCGCAAGCAGATCCACCCAAAGCACAGAGTAAATACAATCCACTGCAGTCTTAAAAACAGAAAACCCCATGGCAGGCTGGAGACAAACCCCCCATCTCCTGCATTTGCTGGACTGGTGGTGTGTGTTGGGCAGGTAGCTGCACAGGAAAACAGGAGCTTGGCCTCTGGGATAGGGCAAATGAGGCGTGGAAAACCTGCTTTCCACCCGCCAAAAAGACTAAGGGTAAAGCTTTGCCGGTTGGACCACACCTTGAGAGTTGCTGGACAAGCTCACTTCTCATTAATGTCAGTGGGATTTCGATGGGTGCTTAGCAGCTGGTGTGCTGCAAGCCCTTACAGGGGGATGACAGGGGAACATGGCAGTGCAAATGTGTGCGAGGCTGAAGCCATCCACGGCCTGTGTGAAGTACTGCACTCAGGTGATACTTCCCACAAGTAATGGTTGTACTCTAACACATTAGTCCTCACCCTCACTGCTGGCTTTCTGCTTTAGAGATAAGGCACTGCTATTAGCCAAAACACATTCTCCCCAAGTCTGAAATGGTATTCATTGCTGCTTCTCTTTCCAAATGCTTTTCTTTTGTCCTCTTTTCTTAAATTCAACTTATGTATGTTTATCTAGATAATATCCTGTAAGTACTTATACATATAAATGTCTTTCTCAATTTTCACTTCTTCTAAAGCTGTCAATAAAACATTTTAAAACTGCTCTGCAGCACAGATAAGCTTTTCACTCATTCATATTTTCTTTTATAAACAGCAAGGGAGGTACTGCTCAGTTCTCTCATAGAAGGCACTGACAGCAACAAGTTCATGTGCTGTTTACAAAAGGAACCCAGTGGGACTGAACACCATGGTACATGTTGGCCACTAGATCTGTTCTGTCCTCAGCTCCCTGCTAAAACAAATCTGGTTTGATTGTTCCACATGGTAAACTGTTGTTGACTGATGTAATGACTGAATGGTGCTGGTGGCTGATTCATTTCATCACTCTTGGCTTGACCACTGCACAACCTAATGAGTAAAAGGGAGGAACTACTGACTAGGAGAAAAAGGCCATCAAAGGAAGAAACAAGGAAGGGAAGAAAAGGGAATCTCATAGCCATCCCATGGATAAAGAGCATTGAGAGAGGAGTCACTAATGTTTTTGCCAAATTTAAGATATATTTGCTTTTCTGACACTGATTTATTCAGCGAGACACTTAGATTTTGAAAACAGAATGCATAAATGCTGCACAGGATAAATTAGCTGAGAAGCAACATCTTAATATAGAGAACAGGAGTGCATGGAACACTTCTGACAGTGGAGGAGCCTGGGCTCCTACACAGTCATTCCCAAAGAATGTTAAAAATATTTGTGGGAGAGAACAAGCTTGTGAAATCGATTTTCTGAGCTGCTGTCTGCTTATTTAAAACAAAAATGATCTTACAGCAGTTCTGTATGTTTCCTTTTCATATCAGTGTTATGCTTATCTTATAAACACATGTTCAGTATCCAATGTAAGTTAAAAATATCCATTATAAAACTCAATGCAAAGAGAATGTGGCTTGGATGCTTGCTGGCATGCAGAGAGATATCCTGTCTTACTCTTTTTTGTACTGTGATACAGTTGTAGCATTATCAGATATCTAGAGCTTTTGAAGGATCTATTGTAAGCATGTCAAAGACTTTTAGAATTTGGTTTTGGCAATATTAGATCACAAAAACTGAGGAATGAGTCCCACCAACTTTTATTAAACAAGGCATCCCATTATTGTTTTTCCTGTTTTGGAGTTGAAATTAAACCAGCATTAATAACACTCTGCATGTTTATTCTTTCAGTCAGACAAAAATTATCTTAATTATTACCATGTCTATAGAAGTTTGCATTCAAAGCACAGCTCAGACACTTAACTAGTCACTGCTGTGTGCTGCTTGTGCAGGCAAAGAGAAGAGTGTGCCCTGCACAAGATCCTGATGTCCATGGTGGAGCTTGCTGAGTCAGGAGTGCTGTCTCCTGATCAGCACCTCACCTCCCCAGGGACCTGGGAAGTCTGGGACTAACACACTATGGCACAAGTCTTCCACTTGGCAGTTTTGCACATGGGAAAAGAGCATTCCCACAGCAAATGGTAACTTGTGTAGCAGCCAATTCTAGTGCCACCACTGCAAGACAGTTGATGGAGTGTGGGAGTGAAGGCTGTGTGACTGGGGGCTAGGAACAGGTGAGCCCAAACTTGGAGTCCAGATCAAAACCTAGCAAGAGTTTAAGGCTGGGACAAAGACTCAGAAGTGGTAAGATATCACATCAGTGGCTGTCATAGGAAAGAGGACAGAAAGAAAGAATGGGCAGAAAACCCTCTGCCCCCTTGCTCCTAGACTTAGTTTCAGGAAGTCATGGTCATTCTTACGTTGTCATGCTGGCACGTACCTGTCAGCCATCCCATGAGCAAGACTCCAAACTCTCTTTCAGTCCCCTTTTTCTAGAGTGTGACAATGTTCAATTGCTCTCAGTTACTCTTTTGGTGTCTCACAGTGCTAAGTACAGTGTTCTAATGTAGAAAGTCTTGCCTTGCTGAAGGCCATCTGGGTGTCAGAATGCCAATGGACAGTGGAACTCCTACTTTTTAGCATCTTTTATTGAAGCTTGGGAAATTAGTACTTTTTTCCTAATTAGTACTAATATTGTAATAACTAGGAAAGGCAGAAGAATAGTCAGGTTGTGAAATGAAGCACTCAAAAACTGAGAAGTGTCATTAAGAGTTACCCGGTGATTTGATTAGATCCTGTTACATATGTTCATCAGGGTATTTTACAAGCAAGTTTCAGTCCAGCTTTATTTATGTTGGCAGTTAATTCAATACAAACATTTGTGTGAAGGTCTTAGTTTCCACAGTGCCACAGTACCCTAAGAAGTCATCACACCAGCAGCACTTGCTGGGCATTTCAGCTTCATTTTGCAGATGGGGAAAAACTCCATAGACAAGCGGCAAGCACATCTGATAAGGCAGATTTAGATATCTGGATATCTTGTTACCTTTTCCTTAATTGAAATGACAGTTTCTTCTGAGCCAGGGTAGTATATAAAATATAGAGGGTGGAGATGAAATCCTGTCTTTACAGAAATTAATATAAATAAGACATTATGGTACAGATACATATACTTAAGTCTAAGTTATTCTGTTCACCAAACCAAATTGCTAACAAATAGGCAACCTAACAAATATCAGCATTTATGAAAATTAAATCCATATGTTCTTCAAATGCATGTATCATCAACTACTTCCAGATGTAAAATCCATGGCTAGTTTTAAAGAACCTCAGTCCCACAGTCAGTTTCCATCATGACACTCCAAATGAGCACTGTTCACAAGCGATATAAAACAATATGTAGTCTGTTCAGGAAACAATACTTGTTGCTTTCCTCAGAGCCAGGTATCCTGTAACCACATCTGAAGGGAGCATCCGAATATAGGCGAATTCTTCGATAGTGCTAAACCTTAGCTTGCTCTGTGGATCTGTGTAATTTGCCTGAAAAAGAAACAATGGTAGAGACATTCTTCAAAAAGAATTTCTAACCATAATAGTAAAAGAAGTTTCTTAATTACAAGACCACAAAACAGTGAGTTTTTCTTCCTAGTAACAGCACTGCTGTTCTACCACGTGGCCACAAGTCTGTCTTTTTTTCTTTCTCCTCATGTCAGAACTTATGAGAAGTTAACAGACCCCTATAAAATCACATTAGAAATGCATTAAACATAACAGAGGGCTGAAATAAGTTTCCTATAAAACACAGTGCAAAACAAATTCCTCAGCTCTCTAAACTCAGCCTAGCAACTCTGTGCCTTGTGCAGTCTCTCTCAAGGCAGCTCTCCAAAGAGTCAGGCTGCTGCCAATAAATTACCCACAAAGAGGCTGAATTATGGGTGCTCTGATAGCTCTGGACTGACTCTCCCTTGCTGCATACAACTTAGCTTTTAATTTACTTTAAAGTGGTTGTTAAAGCTAGGGAGTCTCAGCTTATGGTTCTGTGACTGAACTGATAAGAGATTTGAACCCAGCGTTGTGGTTTGCTCCAGATGCCAGCTTTCAGGATAGCAGCCTGGCTAGCTCACCCCGGGCTACACTTGTATCCCCTGCTATATTTGGACCCTGGGTGCCTGGGAGCAGTGCCAGTTTCCTTCTATCCTCTCCCCTTCCTTGTTGCTACAGAAACCTGGAGGTAGGCTGAGCTTGGGGGTAGGCCAGGAGGCAGCACTGGGAGCAGGCAGGTATCAGGGCATTGCCTCTCCACCTCCAGCCTCCAGGGCAATCCCTGCCTGTTCAGCACTGGATTACCAAGTGCCTGCCAAGGCTCCGAATGTGTCTTCTGTGCCTTTCTTTAGCACAAGATGGTGGCAGGCTGCAAGGCACAGGCACTTGAGATCCCTCAAGACATTGCAGCTAAAAAGAGCAAAGGCCAGGAAGAGCTGGAGTATTCCCCCATACCACACAGTTATAGTGCAGAACTCTCTACATTTTTATGTTGGAAAGCACCTGTTGACCATGGTAAAAATTCAGCTAATCCATTGGTCTGATATGACTCAGAAAATTTATTTATAGCTTGGTTTTCTTTACAAAGAAATGCCGCTAGGTTAATTAAATGTAGTCAGCTAACAGTTCAAGCCATCAATTAAATTCCAAACAAATGGCAAAGTTAGAACATTAGGAATGAATTTATCCCTGGTGGTACCTTCATGGTTACAGCAGGTATAAATTTACTTTTCTTTCACTCTTTACATCTGGCCTCATGTAAGAAACAGCTAAGCAATTAGACTGCTTTTCAAACATGCATGATTCTGTAATAAGGTAACCAAGCAATATCTGCAATTTGTATTGTGCACTGATCTAGGTTTAAAATATTATGGCAGCTCTTTACCATTCTGGTATTGTGTAGTGGGCTGTACTGTTGACAGACACAAATGTATGGTAACCAGCCATTCATGGCATGGCGTCAGCCTGAAAACAAACTTTACCAATACTTCATCAATAATTAAAGAGATTAGAATATTAAATTAAGATGATTCTGCAAAGGAAAAACTCTGTCATGTTTAAAAACTAAGTCAAAGGCCATAGACACATGCTCTTAAAATACAATAAACTAGCTATCTCAATCTGTTTCTATAGTAACAGGGCTGATCCATTTTCAGAAAAGGAAGAGAAATATAAACATTTGAAGGTTTGGGGTTTTTTTTTTTAAATCTGCTTTACAGTAAATTACTCTGTTTTGCATGTTAAAGTATCTAAATACTCATCTTGCAAGTTTGGAAATAATAGGTTTATTTTGCAGTGTCAATATAGTGGATAATAGCTTTAGAATTCTAGGCTGCCTTACAAATACAAATTGGCTGCTCTGCTGAGACCATTGGTAAATTTAATTCCATTTGTGTTACACACAGAAAGAGAAGGGGATCAGTAGAATTTAATTGTGGAATCTAATATAAGAGCAACTATGCTGATTGAGAATGTTTTAATACACTTCTTTTTTTGTACCTACTAGACAATTTAATTCTTCCTTAAATGGGTAATGCTAAGGAATTTCTTTTTTCCCTCCTCTGTGGGGAATTCAGCATTTCCTACAGAAAATATATTCTTCCACATGTGCTTTTATATTTTACAAAGAAAATACAGAGACATTTTTCTCATACTACATTTCTACAATATTCTATTGTCCCACATATCCTCCTACTAGGAAATGATCTTGAAAGCATTTTAATGCTTCTTATGAAACATTTCTAGCCTAGCAATTTAAAGGACACACTGTCTCCGCTATTTTAATGAAAAAGGGTTTTTTTAAAAGTGGTAATTTTATCATAGTCTGGAGAAACCTTGCAGGCCAGGTAAAAAAGGAAACTTGACTCACAATGCAATTAGAAGATGGAAAATTTATAAAAAAGTGGAGAGAAGAAAAGAAAACAAAAGCAGCACTGAATGGATTTGTATAGAGAGTATCTAAACTGAGCTGGAAGAGTTATAGCACATAAATCACTGATGGAAATGGTAGGATCTATACCCAGCATCATCAGCTCACTATAGGTGCAATGACTGATTAGTTTTGAAATACATCAAAGGTTAGTGCTGGAAAGCATTATTTGGTTGCTTGGAGATGGGGCAGGGTCTGCCTGGCTGGAGGGAATTATCTTCCCTGGGTTTGTGAGCAGTCTCTTCCATTTGCTGTCTGCCAGTTCATCTGTGAGGGAGATGTTGCTTTCTCACTCCCTCTTGAACACCAGGGGTTACTAGCCTTCATCTGAGCAACTCATTCCCTTTCCAAACCACATTCAGAGGCACAGGCTGGACACATGCCACCTCCTAGGTGCCTTATTTAAATGTGTTACTTAAAAAATAAAGTCTAAGAAAACATATGCTACCAAATGAAGATCAAAAGCTAGGATGTGCAGGAATACAGTTGGTGCTATGGCTATTTTTTGATGCCTTATACTAAATATCCACTATAAGGCAGCCCTTGGTTAAGTGCTCATCCATTTTGTGTCCTAATGAGGACTTTTTGCCTAATTCAGAGTACAAAATGCAAGGTGGTATGCTAACCTGCATCAACATAACAAAATATTTAAGGGCATCTCCAGGAGGTGATACCAAGCCTGTGAAGGTGGGCTAGTGCCCTACACATGAGAAACAGATTAAACTGGGGGAAGTGACACAGAAATTCTATGCAAGGCTCTTTGACATTACTTTTTTCATTATTGTAGCTACTTAGTGTAACCATTACTTAAGCGGTTTTCTTTACTCCAAAATACAACATTCCCATTCATTTCAACTGTAATAAATGCACAGGCTTCTGCAAAATAAATCACTGGTGTTTGAAGGTGAAAGGTGAAAAGATATGCTGTTTTGTTTTAAGTAAACACCTGTTTTGTTTTAAGTGAAATTATTCATGTAATTATTCATGTAACGTAGGAACAGTATCAGCAGCAGATACAAAATGTTTGTTGGGCAGAATTCAATGACTTTACTCCTGTATTGTGCCAACAGAATCCTTGGGGAATTCAGGCATCAAATTGTAACTACCAAGACTTTCTGGAGCATGTGCAAACTGTATCTAAGTCAAATGTGGTTTTGTTTTGTTGTTTTTTTTTTCTTTCTCCTTTTTCTTTAACAAAAGCACGTAAAAGAGCCCATCTGTGACACACAGGCTATACATCTGCCAAACTCCAACTTCCAGCTCTGAAGCATAGGGGTATTTGAAATTTTCAGTCTATGCCAAGTGTCTGTTTCAGGCTGATTTGTTTGAGGCAAAGTTTGAGAGCAATGATAAGAAGGGTTTATTTTTTTACCTGGTCCAAACAATAAAATTTTGCCTAATCTCCTTATTGAAAATTGTTGAGCCATCTTTTTAAAACTTCCTCTATTAGAGACAATGAAATAAATCAGCCTCAGACAAACAGCGTGGAAAGTTTCAGTCATTGTGGGTATACCTTGCAAAGTTAACAGTCATGGAGACTGTGGACTACTAGCTTTCCCTGCAGCTACCTTAAGAATTAGAAATTATGGGCACCAATGTAGATTCTACACGTGAGAAAGTCATGTCATAGGAGCTGCTTGGCAGGAAAAGGTATTTAGTCTGTCCCAATATCTATTAAAAACCTAAGGATTTTGTGATGTAGTGACAGTATTTAGGGTTTGGTCCTAAACCATTATCAAGCCCAAGTCTGAATAGGAACCTTAGCATATACATCTTTTACAAAACAAGGTACCAGCACTATTTCATCATGGAAGGTGAGATGCCAATTTTGAAGGGAAAAAAAAATTACTTACCGGAAGTCCTGAAATGTCTGAATATTTCTTAGCAGGCTTAAAGGAAGGAGGAGCATCAATATTAAAATCTAGAGAGAAAAAAAGGCATAACCTCAGTGTCTTATATATATATTCTATAACATAAACCTACTCTCTGAGGTCTCTATTAGCTAGCAACACTAAGGCAAAGAAATATGAAGCAGAATTACCTCTGAAAACATTTAGCCTGTTAGCACTGTAAATCACAGCCTGATCCTGCTCACCTATTAATAGAGTTCAGCAAGCAGAACTGCCCTTCCCAAAAGGAAAATGCAAGAGCCATTTGAAATGTGTCCATTTCTTCCAAGTCTTAATGAATTCCCTTGCAGTCAGTCACGTGCAAAGAATAGCCATTATCATAGGCATGCTGTATGTTCAGACCATGAAACATTGCTCAAGATTGCAGCTCTGAAATGCTATAATCCAGAAAAGCAAAGTAATCTTTTAAATCAGTTAAATCTTTAAGCATGTACCACTTCAAGCCCAGTCAATGACCTAGAAAATTGTCTGAATGTTTAAATTGAAGTTTGGAAATTGCTGTTCTTTGGTGCCCTACAAATAGCAATTATCATTCATAAACATTTTTTAAGATACAGTTGGTATGCTGTATCCTCAGTTAAATCCTCAACAACAGTTTTGGACATTTATAAAAATATCTTGTACCTGACTAATTTCTTTCCTCTTTCCTGATCTCCCTTGCAATTCATTCAGATGTTGTGTTCAGTTCAAACACTCCATCCATATCAAATTTCTAACTCATCACCTCATAATTCAAAAGATCCTAATGCCACAGACAGCAGGTTTTAAATACAAAACCGAATTTCTTTTCCCTTCTTCTTATAAAAAGTCCTGTAAATTTCTGGTTGCAAACAGAGCATAGTAGAAATAGCAACATCAGCAGATTGTCAGTTACAATAGCCAGGAACACACAGTAGTCTGCATTTTTCTGTAACAGTTGCGTCTAAAACACTTCAAAAAATGGCAAGCTATTTTTGGATAAAGCACCAAGTCTGACAAAAAGTATATGCATATGCTCAGTTTTGAAATGCCTCCACTTGCTTAAATAAAATCTGAGGATTGCATTCTGCCGGCAGCTACGTTCAATAGTATCCTGCTTTACAAGTATACTTGAGGAATATCTAGATTAAGAACACTGCTGTAACTCTGCTCCTGTGGATGTAACCAGCTAGGACTGCTAATCAGCACTGCTAATAGTGTAGTTTCAGCTGTGCTGCACTAAAGAGGGGATGTAGGATTTAAATCTCCCAAGAATATAGGATAAGGAGTTGGATAGGAAGCTTGAGCTGAGGTCTAAGCTACTGCAGGTATGTGGCTTAGCAGAAACTATTTGAAAATCGCTCAAATATAGCTAATCAAGCAGCAGCCACCCACCAAAAGACCTCTGGACTTTACACAGAGGAGAAGGCTCCTAACCAGTGAAAAGGTGACAAAACCCTCATGGGAATAAGGGTTTCTGACCTGGTTTGGATAAATACTTTTTCCTTATTAAACTCTCTGCCCAAATGTATTTGAACTTTGCCATGATACTCCAAATTATTTGCTTCCCCCTATTTTCCACTTAGGGCTAATGAGTAATCTTAAATGGACTGGAGTAATCTTAAATGTACTACTGGACCCTGTTCAAGCAGCATACTGCATGCACTGATGAAATAATTTAGGTTAGTTTTAAAGAAAGTTATTTGTGTGGATTCTATTATTTATAAATACATGCAAAGCGTCTAAGCAGCTTACAGCTAGGATCATTTAGTTGCCATGGCAATGCCCTTTCAGAAGCAAGAATTTGTTTTAGGTTCTTCCAAGTTCTGTTCTTCTTGCCAGCTGCTGCTCCACCAATGCCGGAGTGCTAGAATTAAAAATATGGTGTTTAGAAAAAAAAATAAATAAAGAATACTATTTCAGAGTATGACACTTCTATTTCATAGTCTTTCTGATATGTCTCATCTTGTCATGAACCATTTGTTATTCTCACTTATTTCATCAGCAGACTACTATACTGTACACTTTAATCCTGGCTGCAAGCAAAAACAAAGCTTTTTGGACTGTATCAAAGCTTCTATGTTTCTGATAAACTGAAGGAATTTAAAATCTGATTTTTACATGGAAATAGAAAATCAATGTGGTTAGGCTTAGCCTGAGATTACAGGATTCTGTATGTACTTCCTATCATATTAGAACCTATTACTGTGAAGTTGTTTCTAAAATTGTGATTATACAGCTAAATTTTCTCTCTCCTTTTTAGGGCACATTACAGGTGCAGCTCTAGCTCTTTTACAAATTATCCGTGACTGTAGAAAACACAACTGATCTTGGAAAATGTAATGAACACTATGAGAAACTTTCTGGAAATTTTATTTTTCTTTCAAAGGCTAGGAGACAGACTAATAGAAAAAGAATAATAAATAGAATGTTGGCTGCCAAGACAATTTTGCATTTTGAAAGGTACACTAATGGAAGGTTTGCCACAGGTACTATAATGGCAGTCTCAGTTATCAAATGTGATTGCTACAGAGTAATTTATTTATGTCCCTCTAGAGACAGAAGCTGCACAACATACTGTACTACTTCTAAATGATCAAAGGACACAGATTTACATCTTAGCTTCAGAAAAATAAAATGTTCTTACAATTGAGGAGTTTCTATTTCTGTTAATAATTACTATTTTTCCCAGGAGTCTCATTGAAACTCAGCAAAGTTCTGTAAACACACTTCTGCTTTAAATGTTTATAAATTAATCTGTTAAATTGATGAGGATGACAGGAGGGAGGGTTCAATGAGAAAGCTTTTTTTTGTAGACATATATGCAGAAAAGATGCCCATGAGCTGATGATGTACTGCGTTTTGGTGATGGATGTCTGATTTAAAATGTAGAAGCAAATATTTGCTCTTAGGGTAACACCTCAGTCATCTAAAGAGCATTGCATAATAGAGACTGCTACAGCATGAGATGAAACTATATGTACTGCCACACTACAAATTCATTGCATTAATTTTCCCCCAAATCACTGCATAATGATTTTTTGTTCTGTAATCTCAAAAGCAACCTCTGTTTTTGTATGAACTCATGCCTCCTAGGAATGGGGCTGAGCATCACCTCACACACCTACAATGAGAAGGCAATGACTGCCAAGCACAAATGAACCAAGCAAAGTTAAGAGAAAGCTACAGCTAGGACAGGTGGAGCTACTGCTCTGCAGCAGCTATTGCTCAACAAAACTGTCACAAAGTCTTTTTCCCCTTCCCCATTGCCAAGGGATATGAATTCCAGTCAGAAAGTTTAGGAAGAGGTCAGTTCTTCCTCCTTCTGTGCTCTTAAGTCTATCCTCTGCAGTGAGCTAATGGTTCAAACTTGGGTATACACATGAGAGATAGACACTATTTGATTTATTTTCTTCCTTTTAAGGCAAATTAGGCTGAAAATACGCAAAAATCCATCCAAATTGTTACTACCAGGTCATACCAATGAAATGCTGATTAACACGCAATACATTTCTTCTCACATTAGATAGTGTATTGGAGGGAACAATTTCATGGTATTTATTGTAACTGCCTATTATTTCTGCAGCAGTTGCCAAAGACCGTGTACATTCATTATTATTTCAAGCATGCAGACATTAGTATCGCCTCTTTGGAAATGGTGACATCCCTCTAAGAACTGAACAATCAGCTCAGGGCTTCATGGATATTTAAATCCTATGTGGAACCTACATGAGATGCCTCTGGGCACAAAAGGAGCTTTTGCAGTAAGCCCTGTTTCTCAAAGATGCTGGTGCTTGCTGGAGGATTAGTGAGCAAAGTATATGGTTGTTCGAATGCCCCTCTCATGACCGGAGTTGTCTGCAAAGCAGATGTAGAGCAACTTACATGTCAGAGATTAATTTCATACCCCCTGCCAAACCTGTGCTTAGTGAGCTGTGCTTTGCCTGATTACTTGTTATGTGCTGAGGGATATTGTATCTTGTTCATGCAGAATGAAATCTGGGATAAAATCCTTCTTTCTAAGTACTGGCTTAGGACCAGCAGCCTGAGAAGTTTGCTTGTCTAGAAAGCATTTGTACAGTGTGCCAATGAGTTGGCCTTGGCACAGCAAGATAAAAAGATATCAAAAACAAGCCCGGAATTACTAACTTAATCTTCTTCACCTTCTTTCCCAGTTTAACCCTCAGCATGTTTAGGAGCCTGCATTTCATCAGCTGTCAGTGTTTACATGACTCTGAATGCTGGCAGGCCAGGCTTCTCAGGAGCACAGAGCATTTTGCTTCTAAATTCAGCAATGATTGGAAGAAGACATCACAAATCTGTTTAGAGTTTTGGGGACCAGAAGAGGAGCAAAATGCCATTTGCTAATGACTCTCTGGCTACTTTCGAGCTCAACTGCTTTGCAACCTGCCTTGACTAGGAACTGGAACATGGGATTCCTACATTTGTGGTATTAATTGTTCCTCTCTAGCTGTGGTAGTTTGTGAGATAAAACTTCCACACTTACCTGGACCTAACAGGTTTTTTCACTCTGTTCCAGAATTTAATATAACAGTTCTGCCTCTGGACCAGTGCCATTTTCATGCTATAATACAGTGTGCACTTTGGACTGTGGTGTGATATGGATTGAGGTGAATTTCTTAAAAATGGTCAACCTTTTATTTGGCTGTTAAGTTGATTTTCTAAATATTTACACTAGGAACATGATTAATAGAATCCTAGTTAGCGTTTTCTGGGAAAAGTTTGGAATTTAAGATTGTTAAAATAATACACTTACGATGAAGTTTGGATCTTTAAATGGTAACGGCTTGGCAGTAGTTTCCACTGATCCTGTGCTGGAGTCTGTGTTCAGAAATTTATTTTCATTCACAGCCTCTCCACCTGCACCCTGCAGAAAAAATACAGTCTTACTGCTTGTTACTCTGAGCGAGTTTAACTGGAGATGGAGCCATCTGCTATATTACCTACCTGTTGCCTTTTTAGCTTTCCTATCTCTTTTGAATGTTTCAAGATGGTGCATTGCAAGACTGGGGAAGCATGAAACAGAGTATTTCTCAATCAATTTACAAGTCACACGCAAAAGGGAGGTGGGGAATAGAGCGGCCAAAGCCAACTGAGTAAAAATCACACAGGGTTTATTGCAGTCTTAATGAAAGCCATCTCATCACACTTTATAAAATGCAAGACAGCATGGGCAACCCAAACCAGCAGAAATGTACACTGGATCTGTTTTTGAATGTTCTATATAAAGTATTAACAGGAATATATAAAATTTATAAAAAGGCTTTTCATCAACTTTCTAAAGAAAAATTGACTAATCATTTTATTTTTCATCCTTGGCCCCAGCTGTGCTTGAGTGAGGACTGACAGAAAAAGTATTTTACTATGTATTATTTTTATATGCAAGCTTCACAGAATCTTCATGGGTGCTAGTTGGTGTTTTCTAGATTTTCTTTATGGTTTGTTTATTTATTTAGCAGGAAGAGCAGTTGGAGAAGATGTGTGTGACTGGAAAGCTAAAAAAGTTGTGTGGCAGTCTAAGCAATTTCTGATAATTCTACATGGCTGAGTTTATGGGGCTTTTTTAAAATTTCTTACTGACCTATAAGCCTCCATACTACCAGAACTAGCCCATGCTACATACATAAATGTTTCTTTGAAATCCTCATCTACCCTGAAGCTGGTGCAAATTTTGCCACTGAGTTTGGCAGTTTAGTCAATAAGAATTCACACCTTGATTTTTTTTTTTACTTGGAGAACTAAAAGCTTGGCTAAAAGCTAAGTCAATATTTACTGAGTGGATAGTTAAAATGTTCTTTTATGTTATCTTTGGAGGAATAATACTTAGCAAAAGAAAAGTGCTTTCCTGTTAAAACCTTTTATGTTGATACAATACTCATTTAAGTAGAGAAAAAGGATTGTTATTATTTGTGGCTTATGGGATGACCTCTTCAAACTGAGACTATATGGCAAAGATCATGATTCAGCATATCCTTCTCCATGTGACTAAAAGGGAAGTGTTTTTACTCTTAATACATGCAAAAGCAATTACAGAATTAGGGACTAGGCAAGTTGAACTCTTCTTAGGGGAAATACTTCTGTCATTCTACAGTGCCTGTTTTCAACATAGCTAAGAGAGGTCTTAAATATTGGAAGTATAAAGTAAAAAAATGCAATGTTTCTAGTGCCTTAAATAAAATATATGAATAGAAGTAATCTATTTTCAAAACAACACTGAGTCCTCTGTAAATTCATATTACAGGGGATAAGGCCATAATAACATCAACAGAAGCAACACTGAAGCCTGTAGCTTAAACTTGATTCTTCCATTGAGGACAGACAACATTAAAAGGCAGTGACTGTCAGAGAAACAGAAGAAATGCAGATGGATGTTTAGAAACACATACATTATGTTGCAGTGAGCAGAGAAAATATCTTCATCAATCCTGAGTAAAGTGGCTTTATACACTGAGTTCCTAGGTTTCAAAGTATATTCTTGCACATGCACGCTTCCAGCATTTCAGAATTCAGCAGCAAAGCTTAGTCAGTCTTCAGAAAGACAAGGCTTGAGATACAAGATTATTTTTCATGAATTCATTATCTCTGATACTGCTCATTATCAGTGTAAATTCTCTTAAGTGGAAGAATCAGCACTCAGATTTATTCTTCAAAGCATTCTTGCCTTTTCTTTGGTACCATCTGGTTGGTTTTAAATCCAGTTCTACAGATAATTACTTTATCACTTTTGCCCCTCCAGTGCTCTTCTCCTAAGTACTCTGGTTTCTATGAAACAGGCTTTGAGTAGTATTTCAACAGTATCTCAAAACAGTAACTAGTACTTTGAGACTCAGCAAATAAAATTAGTTAAATATTAAAGGGAGAGAAACTTCCATATACATATAGTCTGTAATTTCTGCAGCTGGATATACTTACATATTACACTCACTTTCTTCAGTGTTTTCTGTGTGGATTCAGTGCTAATCTTGCTGGTGCAGTGGGAAGGAAAGTAAGGAATTGTTCCTGGCAGGACAATTACTGAATGTAAACACTACATGTCATTTCTTTTCCGTACCAGCCCCTAAGGGATTTCAGGTATTAGAGCTTCTAGGAGTTGGGCTAGTTCTCATTACAGGACAGATGTTGATTTTGTTGGTGCTGGTATCCCTTGCATGGTGGCAGAGGCAGCAGGATCTGGAGCAGCAGCTGCTGCTCTTTGGATTCATGGGACCACCCAAGTCATCCTCCAGTGCCAGTGAGACATAATGCCAGCAGTAGCCTCTGGATCTCTCATGGACAATTTGAGAGCAGTGGTTTCCTCTCCAAGGCAAAGGGGGCAAGCTGGTGTGCAGGGCTGTAAAGCAGCTTTCATACCACTGAGGTATGCAGCTGCTACCATGATTTCAGAGCCCTGTGACAGACCGGGAAGCAAATAAGACTGAGTACTATGATTCCAGTTAAATGCTGGGAACTGAGATAAAGATGTACTGTAGAGGCACGCCAGTTTCCTCACTCAGCACTGCTTGTATGAAAAGTCTGATTTTTAGCAGTGAGACCATGGCCGAGAGACACTCAGCTAATGTGCTTTTCTTTCTGGAAAAACATTAAAGAGTTGAGCAGAAGCACTGCTTCCAGAATAATGTGCTATTGCACAGAGGCGTGAGCTCTGGCAGTACAGAGCTTTGAAAAGCTCTTCCCGTGCAGCCTGCAGAAGTCTCAGCTGATATCCTCTGCAGCTTTATAGCCACAAACTGCAAGCGCCTCCAGAATCTACAAATCTCTCTGGCCTATGTTTTAAACATCAGGATTTAAAGCACAGGAAACATCATGTAATTTTTCAGGTTTTTTTTCCTGAAAGTTTTTTAAAGGCAGGGGATATGAATCTACCTTTGTTCTGCAAAACACGTTTCCTCAAAGTGAATAATACAGTGATAATACAAACCATTATTTACAGCTTGAAAAGAGATTCCTCAGTGAACAATTACTGCACAGTAAAAGTAATCTTTAACTTTTAACATCAGTTGAACAAATCTCTCCCAAATGTACTTGTTTTCTTGGTCGTTTAGATTGGAAGACAGTTCATTCTTCATTGTCATGTGTTGGGACAAACAAACAGGAAGAATTCAAATACCTTTTGTAGTCCTATGAAGTGACGGTGGTGTTGTGAGCACAGTGAGGAAGTGTCTGTCACCAGGGAACATGCTCTGCTCAATGTGTGCTGTAACCCCCAGTGACGTGTGGGGCAGCTTCCCCTTCCTGCCCAATCCACAGCCTGTCCCCAGCACATTTTCCCTACCAAGCTACTCTCTTAGCTAACTCCCTCACCCTCAGACTCCTGGGATAATCTCAAATGCTTTGCTGTGGGGCTAAAAGGAAGGTGTAACTATGGGCTGAAATGCTGAAAAGCTTCTTTAAAAGCTTCTTCTAACTGATCTTGTAAACAATCTTTATGGGGAATTCAATATACACTTCAAGGAGAGAGCAGCTTTTAACATGCACTTTATAACTAAATTGTGTCTTTTAAACGCTGGTTTATGTAACTAGGGCTACGGGGAATTTGTGCTACATTAGTCACTAATAGTCTCCATAGTCTGTTGAAGATTATAGCAACAAAGACTTTGGAGTGGCTTTACATTTACAGGGTACACCTGCATGGGAAAACGAAGGTGTGATTTCAGTATAGCTGAACATGCTTATGCTAGTTTTACCTGAAATAAGGATAAAAACACTGCAGTAAGGACTGCAGCTAAACTATCAGTAACTATGTTCTTCCTCTCCTAGCACCTCTTTCTGTGGCTCTTAATCTCCACTGAAGTCCATGTTGCCAGTTCTTTTCATGTTACCCCTCTCTGTTCTTCTCCTTCTCCTCTCAGTATCCCCCAGGCATTGAACAACCTTGACTGGAATGGCATGTATTAAAAGTCATAGGCAGCAGGTCAAATACTTCCTACAGGAGCACTTGTGCAATGTTATTCCCTCTGTAAAGTTGTATTTATGTGCTTTAGCTGAATTTTAACTACAACTGCAGTATGGCAGGTTGGCAACCTCTATCCCTCCTGGGAAAGATGAGAGAAATAGTGAGGGGAGTATCTTCTATTTTGCATTTCTTTTCACAAGACCATCTATTGAGTACTCAGAGCATCCCTGCTGGGTGGGACGCTGCCCTCCCTGTTATGTTCTAGGACTGGGTGATAGTTGCCCAAGGTAGGAAGATGGCAGAGGACTTAGCAGACAGCAAAAATTTGAGAGAGACTGAAAACCTGCAGCAAACACTTGGGAGTTTGTTTTAGGAGCAGCCAAGTCTGGGGAAGAGACCTGAGCTAAGCTTTGCTACCTTAACACTGGTTTCTTTAGAGTAAAGCCAAACCCCAGGAATGAGCCTAGCTTGGACCCTGCTGTATATGCTGTCTGTACTGGGAGAAAACACACTGGGAAGCTGCCTATTCACATACTACTTTCAATATTAGGTTTTGGTAGATCTATGATTTTTTGTATATATTTTGTTCCAAATTCCCTACCACAGATGTTTTTACATCATTTCCAAAGACTGTGCCATCTGTCTGGTTTTATTTAGAGAAGACAAGCAAAACTTGCAGACCATGGAAGCTG
Organism: Vireo altiloquus; assembly: GCA_013396875.1. Classification (NCBI taxonomy): domain Eukaryota; kingdom Metazoa; phylum Chordata; class Aves; order Passeriformes; family Vireonidae; genus Vireo; species Vireo altiloquus. The sequence goes on from VZRF01007601.1 coordinate 277,005, forward strand.
AATTCTTTGTTTTGGCTATTTCTAGGTGGAATTAGCATTGTGGGGTTTGGGATGGGTGTCTGTGATGGCACTAAATACCAGGTGAAATTAGTGTATTATGAAAGTGCTTGTTTCACTCATAATTTCTTTTTTATTTTCTTCCCCCAGCAAGGATTAAAACTGTGCAACATCTGTATGTATTAGAATAGCTGACATATACTGAAGTCAAATTTCTTACCTATTTACTTTCAGATTATATTCTATAACATTTTTTAAAATTATATTAGACTAATAGGATTTTACTGTGTATAAAAAAACCCCATGAAAATATGAAACATAAAGTCAAAGATGTAAATATGTGCATTTCTGGCATCCTGTCACCACATACCACGCATGTCATGGCTTAGGAAAAAAAACAGATCTGCACATTACTGAAGGTGTACTATGACCATTAGTAGCCGGTTTCACTAGGTGTTACAGTTTTATGAGCTAAAAAAAAAATTTAAAGCCAGAAGGTAACTGAATAGCACGTTGGTAAATCAAAACTTAAATGTGTAAATAAATTCTATGACAACTGTAAAGGGAGTTTCTAGTTTAAGGATGCAAAAACAGTACTGAAAACATTGATTCTCTCTGTTTTCTGCAAATCATTAATTTGTTAGTTTTAACAATATATTGAGTACAGGAATTGCAGATGAAGGTGATTACACATGTTGGGTTTTGCTTTGGTTTGGTTTCTGCATTCACTATTTCTGAAATGCTGGTTTTGTCTTACAGTGATGATGAAGATGTTGTATGTCACTATTGAAAAAGAAGTAATAAGAGGAGTCTGGCCCCAAGCACCCACTTTGCTGAGGAACCCACTTATCTTCAACCTTTCTATGTGAGATTCAATAAATAGTTTAAATTACTTTTTCTTTCTTTTGGCAGCTGATTTTCATAATCACAATACTACTACAATGTTGCTTTAAATCAGCTTCAATAAAGGCACATGTCTAATTATTCCTGTAGTAGGATACTTCCAAAGCAGGAATATCCAACTTGTAGCAACTTACTTGGCTTTTAGTTGTGTGTAAGTTCTGTGATATCCTGACAGAGCTGTGGCATGCAGCCAGGGAAGAAAATGGTAATTTATAAAATCGATGGATAATACCTGTATTTTCACTAGCAGACAATTACAGTGAGTGAGAATGCCATGTGGAAACAGAGCACGAATGTCACTAGATGACAGCAGCGATGATATGAGAAGACTTTTTAAAATTGGGAGTAGATCCTGAATGTCAGCTATTTAACAGAGTGCCAGCTAATACTGCTCATACTGGAACATATATTAAGCTGTTTGATTAATATATTAGCTCTCACTATAACAAGGCTGGCCCGGGCTCTTGCACATTCTGAATATTTAAATCATTTAACTTTGCATGATGACATGACAGGGGCCATTAAAACTTGAACACATACCCTGTGGCAGACAAAAATGCAGCTCTTTACATTGCTGGGAATAATTCACTGAGAAAGGTGTCAGAATTAGACGTGCTTAAGCTCAAGTTAAAATGATGGCTAAAAAATTTCTCATTGCCAACATTATTAGCACAGTATATTTCTGAAAGCAAACTCACTGAAGACTCAGTAACAATGTAGGACTGAAAAAATAGCACTCTCTGGAAGATTAACTCTATCCATGTCCGTGACAGAAGGGTTTGCTGGAAAGACTTATTCAGTAAGATATATAAACATGTCTTCCTCATCTGGTTGCATTTTACTAGTTCTTGGATTCAGCAGGAAAAACTTTTTCCCTCTTCCTTTCCACTCACTAAAATGAAGCCCAGTACAACTTCCCCAGCCTCTTCTCTTTCAGCATTCCGGTACACAGTAGTATTTTAGAAACATTCTCCCTTCACAGAAGGTCCTACCTTATTTTGGCATAGGACAAAAAATTGTTCAGCTTGAAAATGCTCAAATGCCAGGAAGAAAAACCAACCCCCTAATCTTGCATATTCACAGCAAATTTTTTTCCACAGGGCACTGAAAAACTGGATTTACTTAAAAAAAAAAACAAAACCCAAATCCTGAGTAGTAACCAGCTGAAACTAGCTATTAAGTACAGCACAGATCATTTCCCTTGACTTCAAGCAGCTACTAGGGTTGGCAAGTCATTCATGTATACAGTGTAAATTTGGAGTAAATCCATCTAAGTCAGTGGGTTGCATCATTGTCAACTCATCTTAAAAGACAAGGGTCCTGGTATAGGTTTCTGCTTCATCTGACATCAAAAGTAAATATCCCAAAGGCCTGACAACAAAAATATTTTTGCTTAAATTACCACATAGTCCTCACATGCTACTGCTGTTTTCACTTGTAAAGAAAGCTGAAAGAGGGTTGTTAAAAACCAACATAACAACACAAAGCTTGAAATTAGATTGCTGGGCTATTATAATAATAGTTTATAATTCCATGTACATGTATCACTAAATGCACTTCTTCTAACCATTTCCCAGAGGATTTCTGAGTCATGTGTCAAACTACTTAGCTGTGCAAGACTTACAAAACCTGTCTTTCCTAAAGCAGTGGTTCTTTCCCTCTGACTTGCTGAGTATTTCCACTGAGCATCGTGAGTTAATCAACTGTGCAAATTAACTCCAAACATATGACTAAAATCTAGATATAATCTCTGCTGTTGGTTATATAAGAGTATGGGGAAAGGTGTTTGAAGCAGGATATGGAAAACCCTTCAATTGCAATTTAAATAAATAAAGATAATACATAATGACACACAAGCTGACCAGATAGCAATCTGGACATTATGCTTTCGAACTTCAGCTGTTCTGAAGCGAGTTAAACATCTCACATTCCTACAACCTCAGAAAGGCTGAATAAAATTTTACTCATGCACTAAAAGATTGGACTGTCACAAAGTGATGGATGGCTTTTCTATGCTCTCTGTAGGGCATTTCAATACCATAGACTCCAAGTGCTCTTGATTAAAAGGCGACATTCTCATTTAGGGTCCTGTCAGTGCCTGAGATTCAAACTATTATCATGCACCTGCACTGGTGGTTCCAGTGACAAAATACTTACCAAAATGTATAAAATACTAATTACTTTAGTCACTTTGATAGAGGTATAAAACACCCTAATGCAAAGCTCTATTATGATGTGTGTGGGTTCGAATTCAAAATTAAAAATGCAACCAAAGGGAGAATAAGATTTTAATTACATTCCCCACCTCTCAAGCATTTCTTAAGAACCTAGGGAAAAAAGACATAGGAATTTCATGACACAAGATCTCCTTTCATAATGGTACTGTTCACTTAAAAAAACCCCAAAAACCAAGAAAAACTCAAGTTTACTTTCTTCCCTTCAAAATTATTAAACAGTCAAACACAGAAAAAAATGAACAAGCCTCAGTAAAAGATTTGGATTTATTCTCAAGAGATTTCAGATGCCACACATATTTTCCCATTTAAACACTTTCAAGTACTGTGATAGGCAAAGTTTTATAACTTACAGATATGCAAAGGAAAAAAAAGTTACTATTTCCTGTGGGGAAAAGCCTCAAATAAAATGTAATTGGGACACAACTGTGAATAGCTTCACACTATCCCAGAAAAGCTTGGTTTAATTTGCATTTGCCACAAAGCTCCCTTCGGCTTAAATAATTGCAAGGGATCTCTCACTTTTAGATTTCATTTGGTGGATTGGGACTACTCCTTGTTTATAAAGTTTGACAGTTTTCTTTATTAAGAAAATTGTAACTTGGACAAATTCATAAGCATATGCTGAATGGCATTGCCAAAGTGGCCCTAGAGCTAAAATTTTCAGTATATATAGAATCCAAAAGCATGTGTTGGGTCATACTTTCATCAAGGGTAAAAGTGAGCTCAGCTAACAGAATATTTTGATCTCTTTGGAGAAAAAAAAGTTGTGTATATTGATGGGCTTTAAGACTAAAAATGGATGGAAGCATACTAGCAAAAAAGACTACAGTAAATCACAATTGAATTTTTATAATAAAAACTGCCAGGGTGTTCTTTTCTCTATCACAAAAATTCAGTTCAGTCAAGGACTTTGGCTAAACCGCATTCTAAAGTTTAAAATACATCACTTGATACAGAACAGTTAAGGTCAAAGTACTTCTGGAGAAAAAAGTAGAGGATTACAATATGCTCATGTGCCATTAAGATTGTAATGCTGCTCAGGGAGCATACCAGAATCCCTTCAGCCAAGGTGGGAGAAGGATTCAAGTCCATTCATCTACACGTGACTGAATCAAGGACAAGGAAAGCAAAAAGTTCTCGGCTCCTATGCCTGATGGAAGAGTAATTTCATTCTGAAAAAACCAAAAGAATACTCAGTTTCCTGATTGTAGTTTTTTCCGTAAAACATTATCCATTCTGACGGGAAATAACACCTGAGTAACAAAGACAAACAAAACAACATTTCTTCAAGGAAAGGCAGTTAATTAGTTTCAACTGAAAACAGGGTGTATCTTTCTTTCAGAGCTCCTATTCTATTTTGCTTAGGAAAAAACACACCTGAATTAGAATAGTTAAATTTTACCTTCAAAATGCTATAGACTACCTGGTAAACCAATACAGAAAACTTTACTTTTGCATTTTCCCTATTTTTTTTTGCACATATTAGCACTTGCTTCTGTCTTTCTTGTCATTTTAAGTAGATAAAAATTCTAGTTTTGTTTCATTTCTGCTAACCACACTACTTCTGCCATGGTGCATTGCAGTCTAAAGTTACTTAAAAGAAGGTTTTTTCTTTTGTGTACTTAAGACTGCCATACTGAAACACCATGTCAGAAAGACAAAGGGTAGGTACACTGACTGCTGAAACATTGCACTTCTACAGGAACTGAGAATAAAAACATTCTTTCTACAAACCTTCAAAAAGTTATCAAAGGTATAATGTATCAGAGAGCAGTAATTTTACCAGAAGCTCCAAAGGTCTTTTAAAGAAGACAAGAAAATAAACGATACCTTAGATTTTAAAATTCTTCAAACTAAATCTGTCATGTTTATTGTTTGTCTCATATTATGGGACCAAAAAAATCTGGTTGCACAGGCCTGGAATAGTGCATTCACTTTCCTTTATCTAGTAAACTCAATACCAACCATTCCAGCTTTGAACATCACACCAGTCTCCCATACTCAGCAAAACTGTAGGTGCACTATCCTACTGATACCTACATTTAACTGGATAATGAAAAAAAAACCTTACAACTGAACCAAAATAAACATATGGCAAATTCTAATTTAGATGAAAATAAGGTAATACAAGTATGTCTTGTAGGCTATTTTGAGGCAGCTGAGGAGGAAAAGGGAAGAGAGAGTTGTATGGTAGAGCTAATTTCAAGGCAAATTTTTGAAATACTTCTGCAAAAACATTTGTACAAGTAGGTGGTTGTTTACTCAGCTATGCAAGTTCTGTGGCACTTCACCCTGATACCATATATTGAAGTTGAGGAACTGCAGCAGATCTGAAAAGCGACAGACAGTTCAGCATTTTCAAATATGCTTCTATCCTGACTGCCTTTTTTTACTTGAAATAGAATGGAACTATTAAAAGACTTGACTTCTCCACTACATTAGAGTTACTGAAGTTTTAGTATCACATCCACAACTGTAGGTGAGAGGGAAACATAGTATTTAATATTTTCCGGTGAGTTTAACAGGATCCTCTTTTAAGACATTTCCCACAATGAATTATTCAGCAAATAAAGAAATATGAAATACCTTTTGGACAGATAAAAAAGGACAAGGATGAAAAGGGCAATTCTATTGCTGTAAAAAAAAGGCAATTCTGTCTGCAACAAATAGGTTTAACAAAAATTCAGGTGAAAATGGAATTTCTGACTTGAGAAAATTTAAGGTCATTAATGTGAGACTCAAACTAGCACTTCTAGTTCTAGACTATGTAAATAAAGATAATCAACTTAAAGAATAAGGCTTTTTCAGATTACTACTTTGGAGGAGCCTGAACGCACTGTGCATACATCAAGAACTGGACTTCTATTCCAGTTTGTTGACTTTAACAGCTAATTTTGCCATCAGAACATTGATTGTCCTGTCCTTTCAAGGGAAGAGCAGTTCTACTAAAACATAGCCATTGTTACAGTGTCTCAGAATTAATACTGTCTACATGTAGTAACTGATTTTTGTGGTAATTTTCATGTTTGAACCTACCTATGACAGGAGTGTAGGACTGTTTGTTTAGGGAGAAGACACACCCATCATAGTCATACAATCAGACATCTGAAAGTTGACACAGCAACACAAGCACTGTGGCTGAAGGGGTCTCAGCAGACCACCAGCTCACCCCCTGCTCAAAGCAGGGTCAAAATTGACCTTGCACTAGATTCTTGGGGCTTTGCCCCTGCAGGCCCCAAACATTTCCAAAGGCAGAGACTGCACAGCTCTGTGCAGCTCTCCATCTCCCTGGCTAGAAATCAATATATTATAAAATAGAAAATACTGGTTTTATTAACAAGAATCTCTTTTGGTTATAAGCAGTCATGTAACTCACATTAATTACTGCCCCAATTTCTGCATGTTCCAATTCAGCAGTATTTTGTGTACTCCTGATGGTTTCAGGGCATAAATGTAACAAAGTTTTTAGACAGAGGAGTCATCTTTTATTAAATGTACCAGTTTATCTGGAAAATTAAGACAAGCTTCTGGATGGACTGCATACCAATACACCATAGGCTCAACAGAAACACTTTTTATGGCACATAACTTTCACACAGTTTCCTAGAGGGTTTTAACTCCCTCCTCCTTGATCCTAAATGATGAGAGTTTTCTCAATACTTTCTCCCTTGCCTAATAAACATCCCCTATACTCCTGAGATGCCAATAATTTTTTCTTCAAATATGGTCTACCTGATCCATATCTAACCAAACTCTAAGCGGTAGTTCTGTATTTAGCTTGGGAAGCTGCTGTTTCACTTTCAAATATGGAAAAATACTTAAATACCTGAAATTTGATTTGAATTTTCCAGCTGTACCACTTAAGTGACACTAGCCATACCTGTCGACCTTGTCTAATTTATGCAGAAACTATCGTAGGTGTCTCAGCCTTTCCTGTCCTTCTTCTTGTTCTTTCATTCACTCAGAAAATTATAAATCTGAGGAAGCAATAAATAAGGCAGTCATGATAAGCACACTGCATCCTTATGAACACTGGTGTAAGTAAAGCTACACACATGTCAACACTTGAAGGGCAGAAAACTCAAAAATTTAAATTGCTTAAAACTTTGTCAAAGGTTTCCTCTAGGCCTGTGGATGTTTGCAAGATGAGCTACCTTTTTCAATTACATCAGATTTATGTAGTACACACATTAGGTTGTACACAGAAGCATGGAACTTCGTGTTTACTGAAAATTAAGTACATATGATACACAACAAATCATATTTCTCTGTTAAATAAATGATAAAAAGATATGATACTAAGAGTCTCTTTTCATGTGGTAAATCCCAGCAATGGCCTGCAATGGTTTATAGAAGGAATTTTCTCTTTTAATTCTCAAAAACACTCCTTATACACAGCAGGGTCTTTTAATCGGCAAGGACAGTTTTTCTTCCTGAGTCAGCCAGTACTGACATCCTGGGGCAGGACAAGTACAAGACACGTAGCCACAGATATTCACCCCTCCCAAAATCATGGACTCCGCTACAGTGTAAGTATGGATTAGTCACAAAAGAGTTTCCTCCTATCCATTTCGAATTTGTTTCTTGAATTAACAGTATTACGTTTTCACTACAACGTAAACACATTATTAAATGGCATGACTATTTCACTTCTTATCTAGAGTTTAAAAAGGAAATTATTTCTGATCCCTGTTCGCACAACTGTGTATTGAAATTATCATAAGACAAAACAGGTAACAGAAATAAATACCTAAAATACATATGCTGACCATTCTGATTTGTTCATTACCAAACTATGGATTTATTCTCTTTGGAAGAGAGAGAAAACCTCCATCCTTGACTGTAGAGGAGAACACCTTTCCACACTCCCCATACCACACCAGACTTGCTTTTAGCCCGGTGGCTAGGGTGTGCTTGGGAAAAACAGGGTTTGAATCCCCTCAGGCAGTGGCAGGAACAGGTAACTTCAAGTTTAGAGAACAGATTAAGCAATTTTAAGGACAGATGATATAAAAAGCAAGTATGAGTGCGTAAGTGTGCTTCTACTTTTGAAAGAAAGGATTTAATATCTACTTTCAAAAGGCAGATGTTCATGGTTCTGAATTCCAAATAGAAGGAGATGCCTAAATCTTCAGGGAGAAGTATAATTAGGACTAGTACATATTTCTTGATAGCTTATTTTGGTGGCATCTCAGAGTTAGTAGAATCAGCTAAGGGACTTAGAGACTGACAGAAAAGCAATATGACAGCAGAAGCTGTTACTTTCCAGGCCTTCCTGCAGGCAGGGACACTGGATCAAGCATTTCATTTAGTCTGTTACAGTCAACTAATGAAATCTGGAATTAAGTGTATGTAAGCTCATGAAATAGGTTGCTTGTAGTGGAAAAGTGGTTTTTCCTGCCACATGATAGTGCCTCTTCCTTGTGCTACACCCCACAGCTGTTACACTTCTCCGTGAATCAGTCCAGTTCACCAGTGCAGCAGGAGACAGTGCAGCTTCCAGGAGAGGGGGAATGTTTGGCAAGTCCTGACTGCTGACCTCTGTCAGTGGGAACGGGTCTGGGGAGAGCCAAAGCCGGCCGGATGCAGGCAGCAGGAGCATGCAGCTGAGACTTGTGGAGGCAGGTAAGAGGGAAGAAGATAGGAGGAGACTGGGACTCTGATAATGAGAAACTAATACATTTGCCTAATTGAGCCTGTTAAAGTTGCAGGTGTGCTTTGCAATGAGGCAAGGCATGCTGTTCATGGATATGAATTCCTGTGTCAGGGCCAGGCATACTCACGGAGTGTCAGAGCTTTTATGGCTTTCTGCAGGTTTAAATAAACAGCCAATCTCTCCATTCTGTTTTCTTGGAATGTTTGAAAACTGTGTTCACAACCCTTCCTGGCTAAAAAATTAGTATTTCTATTAGTCTTTCTAATCCAAAATGAACACATTGATATAAATGGATATAATATATAATTGATGTAACTACCAATGCCTTGCTACAGCAAGAATTGAACTTACTACCAAATACAATTATTGCACTTTAGAAAAATATGAAAAACAGTCTGACATCTCTTCAAATCCGCAATATCTAGACAGTTAAGTTATTGCAAATTTTCTTTTGTTAATCTGAATCTTTTACAGCACTAACTGGATTCTGAGATCACCTTTTAGGAGTACTGCCTCTCAGAAAAAATGTCATGCTAAGTACATGTATGAGGTGTTTTAGATTGCTCTTTCTCTTTCAAAAAATTAACCCATCCTATTTTATCTCCTTATGATAGATGTGGTGGACCATCTTTATTAAATCTCCTAAATTTCCTGCATGTTTATTATGAATCCTGAAATGAGGTGTGATCATAGTAAGACTCCATTTTCTGTTAGCTAAAGGAAAGATTAAAATTGTCTGCTAGGAGAAGTGGAGAAGGGTAAAAAACCATGACACCAAAGCCAACAGACATAAGCTTTTGCCTTTCTACAACATAATACATCTGTGTTTACTCTAAATGTAAAATCTATTCCCATTTGGTTGGGGGAGGTAGGCAATTCTCTGAGATTAGCACAGTCTGGTTTAGAAATTCACGTACTTTTGTGATTACAGATCATCTGAAGCCTTCAAAATGTGATAAAAGTCAAGCAAAGTTAATTCTTAGCTCTGTTTTGACAGTTTCCATTTTAACCTAGATTGCTTTATAAAAGCGATTCTCCTTTTAAAATAAAGCTAAGCTTAAAACACACATAAATTTTGCCAGATTTCTGTAGAAAATCTGCTTATTGTCTTTTAATTACCGTTTTTCCCCATCAGGGACTGGAGGGATTCTGGTTCTTTAACAGATTTAACTTTAAATGTGCAAGTGACAAAAACTGGTGCTTCAGGATATTTCCGGTTCTCCTCAGCGAACTGCCTGATAATAAGATGTATTTTGGGAAGAGTATTCCATTCACTGTCAGCTTTGTTGCAGAAAGTGTCTTTGTGGTGCAGAGTCTGATAGGATTAGGAGATGTAAGCAGTGTCCCTCTGAGAGTTTCCTTCAGAGAACTGCAGGTCTAGATGATTTTCAGAGCTCTGTGGTCCGGTGACATGCACTGTGATGCCAGAACATGTGAATATGTGTGGAATAGCTCTGCCAACTGAAATGCTACCTGCTAAAATTCTTGTTAAGACACGACAATTTTTTTTGAACCGGCTGCTAGTTTTGTAAGAGCCAAAACTCTTGGGTAGGGTTTGGTGTAATTGTGCAAGTGGCTGAAAGAGCTCACCTTAGCAGCTTTTATCAGTAACTAGCAATTACCTGCAATGTGTCATGGTATCTGTATTTTATCCAATGGAAGTGTCATTTAAATCAGTTTAATTAGGTTTGAATTAACATCCTGTGGGAACACATTGTGTCTTTTAAAGATATCATTCCAGGCAAGCAGTTGCTTCAGACTGGAACTGCTTCATTGGTTAAATTCATTTATTTTCAGTTACTGTCATAATCTTACAGGATGAGAGAGGTTTTAAAACAAAAAGTGTAGTCTAGAGCATAATAACATGATAGCTTTTTAATAAACTGGCAGACAGATATGTTCTTATAGCTCCTTACTATCATGCTGTATCAGGTTCCTACTGTCTTTCAGGGCAGGTGGATTGGTGAGAAATGCAACTTGTTATTACACTTCCAACTACAAAGGAGAATCATGCCTTTCTGAAGCAGAAAGTCTACTACGGAATAGTAGTAAAATAATTAAAGTAAGTTTGGTATTATACTGATTGGAGTAAACAGGGCCTGAAGTGATAAGTAGGTTACTTTTAATTTCAGCTCAGAAAGTTGCTACACTGTGCCACACTGGAGGAGGTCCTCTAGGAGGTTGTCCCAGAACATGGTGACAGCTCAGCTCAGCTGTAGTGGTACTTGCTGATTCTGTAGTTAAATGCTGTCACCCTAACCTCAATTTTCAGGAAAGTACAGCCAGATCAAATGGACTCTTTAAAACAAAGTTATTTTTAAATCGATTTGATGATTTCCTACTAAGAGTGCTAGGCTTGGTAAAATAGTGTAACAGGAGAATTGATTAAATTTACTGATGTTTAGGGTCAGATTCTGTGCTTTTTATGTACTAGGATAAGCTCCCTGCCTTTAGCGGGCAGCTTTTGAGTACATAACAGTAACCATGTTAATATATTTAAGTCCACTTGTTGAACTTGCAGCTGTCTATGAGAACTGTGAAATCTGATGATCTTCAGTTTATGATATAAAAACATCATAATAAGATATATCTAAAATAAAAATGGAGTTCTAATTGCATCAGAGTCACTCCATTTATTTTCGTGTTGTGCATTAGAAGAGTTTATTTAAGAGCATGGTAGCTTTAAAACATTTTATTTTCAAACATTGTTGTACAGTTGTTTTTTTTAAGTATAGAATGAGAAATACAGAAAGCAGTAAGACATATCAGTAGACATACCAGTAGTACTGCTGCAATAATAATAATTAGATAAAATCAATATAACTACTTCAGCAGGTTAAATCTGCAGTTATTTCACAAATAATGTAAGCAAATTTAGATTTACCACAATATTTAGCATATTTTCTCTCTTTAATTGTCCTATGACAAAATCAGAGACTTTTTTCCCAAATCATTCTCCTATCTTACTGTAAATTTTATCTTTAAAGCTTGTTAGCTGTCATGGAAAAGCATTTTACTTCATCACTTACATCTTGATCTAGAATGTACTCTTTTAACAGCTTCCCATTGCAGTATAATTTATTAAAATAATGGTGTGAACATTAAGGTAGAGCAACTGGTGGCATTTTAAGATCAGTATCAAAGAATCTATCCCACTTTAAGTGATAGTAATTAATGAGACAGGAGACCTGGAAACTAGTCTGCACAAGAGCCAGCAATGGAGCTGAATCAGCACAGCAGCTACTGGAACCACTGGGCAGGGACAGATAGGAGGGAATGGTGCTGTGTAAATTGCTACACAGCATTGGTTTGGACACATTAATGTTACCATTTAATATATATAATAATCCTCAACATGGCTGCCACAAAGGCTGAGGTATTTTTTAGTGGCACAACAGCATGGGAGGAATAATTGTGTAATGCTAGTGGAAGTGAAGTAATCAATTTGCAAGCACAGTTTCCTGTAAACTCACTTTTAAAATACTACGTTTGGTAAATACAGGCATTATGTCCAAAAAGCATGTGTCTCCTTCTCTAGACAAGCCCTATGAGCAATGTGTTTCCAAAACAAACATGACTCAATACCTTTGGGTCGGTAACTCACACAAATCACACAGAATGTTCTGGGTTGGAAGGGACAAGGATCATCAATTCCAGCTCTCAAGTGAATGGCCCATATGGGGATTGAACTGGTGACCTTGGTGTTATTAGCACCATGCTCTAAAAAAAAGATGAAGAATGTTTTTTGGTAATGTTCCTAAGGTATCTCTTAGAGAAAGCAGCAATTCACATGTTGGAGAAACAAAATCAAAATGGGGTTTATAAAAATCTGTATGCTATGCGATAATTGTGCCTTCTTGTAGGATATACATAGTTACTCACACTAGCTGATTACATTGCTATGCTTAAGGAAAACTGTTATATAAAAAAATAAACACATTTTTGAAACTTAGTTTTACCAGATCAGTGTGTCTTTCAGGGTGAGCATTGTGACAGCTGCACGTGACACAGAGCACATGAGAGAAAAACTAAGTATGTGATTTGCAGAACTAACAAAAATCCCTTTTTGTTCAATTTTGCAAAGATGGAAACAGAGACATGGGGGTGTTCACAGCTGGCACAATGTGAAGTGTATTTTCACGTAGGCCAGCACAATATTCTCAGCAGAAGTCACTAGTCAATACAATGGAAGGTCCCCAGATCCTAAGTTGACCCCTGCAGGTAGTTTTGAACCTCCCAGTAGGGATTCTCTTACGCGCAGTTTGCTACTTAACCAAGGAAATAATGTCAGTTTACTTAAAATAGAAACCATTTAATGCTGAGCTATGGCATGATCAACGTTTTTGACTCAAAACATTTAAAGCCCCCATTCATTTCTGTTTGAACTTGCTTGCTCCAGAGCTGGTCAGCAACACTGAATGAGATTGCTAGAATGAGTTGTTTCTTGTCCCCTTCCTGAGGTTACACATTTTCTGAGACATTTTTTTCTTTTCCTTGTGGGATTGATCTGCACTGCTGAAGTCAATGAATGTGTATGATGACTTGGATGTAGTGTTGAGAAATTACTTCTTTCTCCACTGGAATCACTTATGAGAAGAATTACAAAAACTGTTTATCACACACTATTGAAACACATTTTGAGTAAGAAATCATGGATTGTCTCATAACACTGGAAGCTGTCCACAAGCTTAAGTTTGGAACTTTGGAAGACAGTTTTAGAGGCTGAAGGAGGTGAGGAAGTTATTAAAATAACTTATTTTATACACAGTAAGTTATATATCAATATATAATGCTTTATATCTGCATACACACACGCACACACATGCACAGAGTAGACCACTCCACGGTGGAAAATGCAGATCATTATCTCTATCACCCCTTGAAAAAGTTGTCAAACGTGATCATGTCAGGCAGTAATTTTTCACAGCTGTGGTGCAGTTTGTTAGCGACATTAGGCACTCTGCTGTGTACTCCCTGTCCTAGGGATAAGCCCACCAGAAAAGAAACCATGTAACCGCCACGGGGTGAAAACAAGAGCATCATTCAAATGAGGAAGAGTTTGTGTCTGTGCTCTCGTGTGTGCACAATAGCTTTTTATTTGCCTGGAGAGAAGATCTGCTGAAAAATGCATAAACACTCCCTGATCTGATGGCTCATGTGAAAATAACCAACCTACCTGGCAGTAGGGCATTTGTAGCTAGGGTGGTGTTATAGTTCATGAAATATTACTGAGAATCATTTCCAGGGTGAAGAAAGGAGACAGCCATTTTTTCCAACCCTTTTTTCATCACTGTAACTACCAAAATCTTTCTATTAGAAGTAATCTAACACATAACAGAATCTGAAGTCTATACAGATGTCATGTACACACTGAGCCTGGACATCTTCTGGGACATAATTTTGGAGCATGAGATGTTACCTTATCCTTAAGAGGCACATGAGAAACAGAATGCTTTGAGTGATTACTTGTTTGTACAGTGGTGTGATCTACACCTCATCATGAGGCAGCAGATGACATCAACTGGGGATGGCTGCTGGTGCCACAAAATGCAGAAAATGAGGCTGCACCACCCGCTGGGATTGAGGGTTGGAGTTTAGGATGAACTCACATTCATAGCCCTTCTACCTCCCTGACTGACCCTGTTCCCCAAAACTCAGGCTCTGAGGCTGCATCTTAATTTCATATATAAGTCTTCTATCCACTTAGTCCAACTGAGAGAAGGCCATGTGCCCTGCACACAGCAGATCTATCAGCTGTTGAATTGTGCTCTGTCCAGCATTAGTCCCTCCTCCGCGACAGCTCAGCTGCCTCACACTACAATCAGCACCACGCAGGATGAGAGGTTTGGGCACCTGGAGGTGCGCACGGAGCTCAGGCGCGGCACAACCCCGCGTACAGAGCTGCTGCTGGAGGCGAGCGCAAGGAACAGTGACCTGTGGGGCGGCTTGGTCAGGAAGTGTCACCACACATCTCGGTGGTCACAAACACAGCTTCCACGGCATCCTGGTTAAGCTTTGCCTCATCCGGCCGCACACCCGGCCGGGGAAGCGGAGAGAACGACACGCCAAGTCCAGCTGAGCACATGGAGGGGAGGGGACACAACCCCACGCTACAGCGGGATGAAGGCAGGCCCGACAGTCGGGGTCCCGACCCCTAAAGAGCCCCGCCGGCCCGAGGGGCACCGTAGCGAGCTCGGCAGCTTCCAGCCATGGCGGCCAGGGGCGGGACGGGAGGGGGGAGCCAAGGGCGGCCGTGGGAGGCGGCGGCGTGTCCCGGAAGACCCATGGGTCCCGGGAGCGAGGACAGTCCCGGCGGAAGAAGGACATGCTCCCAGCACGGCGGGAAGGGGTGGGGAGAAGCGGGTCACTGGCGCGCATGCGCGCTGGCCGACCCATCTCACCATTACCTGCGAGCCGCCAGGCCCCGTCGCCTTCTTTTTCTTGGCGGCGNGGCCCGGGCGGCTGAGGGCGAGCCTGGTTTGCGTGGTGCTTGTGGGGCTTTGAACTCGAAGTGGCCGCGCCTGGAGCGAGTCTCGTAGGGAGCAGCTTTGCCGCCTCCGCGTCGCCCTGCGGCGTCGCGGGCCCCTTCTCAGAGACGTGGCTGCGGTGGCAGACTGGGCCCCGGGGTAGCCCGTGTGCGTGGGAGGTGGCAAGGTGTGTCGAGGTGTGGGGTTTCTCACCGTAGAGGGTGAGCGGAACTGGAAAAAGCGCTGGGTCTGAGTCGTAGCACAGAGGCCTTTGCAGTCGCTTGGGAGGTGAGCAGTGAAGAGCTGTGCAGGAGCAGCTGAACACAGGCTGTAGTTTGGGACACGGGGCCCTGTCCCCGCGCGGTGCGAGCGGCGGAGCGCTGTGTGCGCTGTGCTTGCGGACAGTCGCTGGCTTAAGCCTGCCCAAGGTGAGGTAAAGTTTATGCGAAAGGCCCTCATACGATGAGAATGGTGTGCAAGTCTCAAATGTGTCAGTTTTTCCAGTTGCCTTGATAAAATACGCAGAGGGGTTTATCTGCTCCCTTCAGCTCTCAGGTGATGAGCTCTGAGAAGCCGAACCAGCCGCTCAGTATGACCGGCCATGCTGAACTGCGACAGCTCCCTGAAAGGAGCCTGTAGTGAGGTGCGGCCTGTCTCTTCCACCGTGACTGCGGTGATAGGACCAGAGGAAGTGGCCGTAAGATGAGACAGGGGAGGTTCAGATTAGATACTGGAAAAAAAGTCACTGTTTGTGCTGTCAAGCATTGGAATAGGGTCCTCAGGGAGGTGTTGGGAGTCACCATCCCAGGAGGTGTTTAAGAGGTGCTTGGATCAGGTGTTGAGTTTTAGTGGTTTAGGGGTCACACTGATAGTGCCTGGTTGTTGGTTGGACTTAATGATATTAAAGATCTCTCTCAGCCTTGACAAGCCTATGATTCTAACTGTGTAACGTTTCAAAATGCAAGTTATTACAGTTTACATTAAAAATTTCAGACTATAACTACAGCTAGCTGATAGTGATTGCCTATCTGGATATTTTGTACTGCTAAAGATTTGGTTGCTTCCACAATGTTTTGATGTGTCTAGTGGCCTGGTCTAGTGATTTTAACTCTTCCTGGAATCTGGAGCAATTTTGCACTGAAGAAACATACCAGAATAGATTTGAGGAATTTGGACTGTGCTCTAAAGAGTGTTCACAGTCCTCTTACTGTCTGTGCTGTTTCACACCGTGCCTTAAAGAATTGATTGGTGATGATGTGGTGTTGTACAGTTCTTAAGCTGCTTGATGACTGAGAAAACTTCTGAGCTTTATGCTTGCGTGCGCCTGCCTTCAACATGCTGGTCAGCTTACTGTTTGATTGAGCTGCTTCTATGCCATGCCAGTCTCCTAGGTTTGCAGCTGCATGAGATCCTGTCCCAGCACATGCCTTGCAGAGAGGCAGAGGTCCAAGAAGTTGATATTCAGGCATAAAAATTAGGTCACGTTTATAGACGGTGCTGTAATGAGGACTGAGCTTGGGCACAGTAGGGGTGCCAGGCAGTGCTGTGTAAAACAAAAACTTTGAAGGTGGCCTGAAAGAGAGTTGGAGACAAAAGCCTGGACTTCCAGGCTGTGTTCCAGGCACCTGTATATGTAGCAGAAAAGCAGGACAAGATTTACTTTCCAGGGGCATAAGCAGGGCCTTGTACCAACATCCAAGTCCCATATTTTCCTTCCCAACTGTAGTTGCTGTCTTTCTGTCTGAGCACGCAGGCTGCCAGCAGCACCACAAAGCCAACTGGTAAACTGGATTGCATTTGCCCTTGGTGAGTGTTTCAGGCTTGTGTATGCTCTGCAGTTTGTGTTTCTTCTCGCTTCAATTGACAGCCTCCCCTCACATGCTCAAAATGGTGACCTGAGTGTGGAATTAGCAGGGGCACTAGGAATCACAGGGGAGTTGTGTCCCTTGATAAAGCCAGATCTGCTTTGCTTTGTGCTCAAAACGTTGATCTTGTCTTAGTCAGCCTTTTGTTGTTCCCAGGGCTGGATCCCATCGCTTTCCCACGCACATGCTGTGTGCTCAGCTCCTAGGCATGCCCAATTAAATAGGAAGCATACCTTATCACAGGGATGTTTTTACTGAGAGGAGCATCTTTGCTGCAAGTGAATCATCCAGAGAATTAATGTGCTGCATCAGTGAAAGTTTTTAAATAGCGCTTAGCCGGGCATTTTCTTATCTGTACCCAGTTTTGTCAATTGGCTTACTAAAAATTCACAAGGCCCATGTGTATTATAGCAATATTAAGTACAACAGAATTTTACACAGTACCAAATACTTTACAGAATATGAGTCAGGTTGAAGGGACCACGGTGGTCATCTGGTCCAACCTCCCTGCTCAAACAGGGTCATCCCAGAAACATGGCATGGGATTGTGTCCTGACAGTTCTTGAGTATCTCCGGCGAGGGAGACTCCACAACTTCTCTGAGCAACCTGTTCCAGTGCTCGGTCACTTGCACAGTAAAGAACTTCTTCCTCATATCCCGGTGGAACTTCCTGTGCATCAGTTTCTCACTGTTACCTCTGGTCCTATTGCTCAGCACCACTGAGAAAAGCCTGGATCCACCCTCTTGACAGCCTCCCTCCAGGAACTTACAGACAGTGACAAGGTCTCCTCTCAGTTGTCTCTTCCCAGGCCAAGTTCCCTCAGCTTTTGCTCATAAGAGAGATGTTCCAACCCCTTAATCTGTTGCTTTCTCCTGGACATGCTTCAGGAGCTCCATGTCTCTCTTGTACTGAGGAGCCCAGAACTGGACACAGCATTCCAGATGTGGCTTCAGTAGGGCTGAGGAGAGTGGCAGGATCACCTCCCTCAACCTGCTGGTGTTCCTAATGCACCTCAGGATCTTATTGGCCTTCTTGGCCATGGCTCATGCAGAGCTCACTCATGATCAGCCTGTCCACCAGGACCCCCAGGTCCTTCTCCACAGAGCTGTTTCCCAGCAGGTCAGCCCTCAGCCTTTACCAGTGCCTGGGTAATTCCTCCCCAGGTGCAGGACCCTGCATTTACCTTTGTTAAATATAAAAAGGTTCCTTTCTGCCCATCTCCACCCTGTCAAGGTCCCTGTGAAGGGCTGCACAGAGGGAATTGGCCACTCGTCACAGCTTTGTGTCATCAGTGAACTTGCTGAGGAGGCCTCTGCCCCTTCATCTGAGTCACTGATGAATAAATTAAGCAATACTGGGCCCAGTATTGAACCTTGGGGGACACCACAAATGACAGGCCTCCAGATGGACCCTGTGCCTTTGATTATGACCCTCTGGGATCTGCTGTTCAGCTAGTTCTCAATCCACCTCACTTACAATCCTGCTAGACCCATAACTCATAGAGAAATAGGAACAATGGCAAGGTAAACACTGACAGTGTCTGTGGTGGATGAGTAATAGAATTAGGGATGAGAGAAGGGCTGTGGAGTTATAGGGTGCCTTCTCCCCGCTCTCCTTGAGTGGCTGTCTACAACCAGCCCTGCTGAAGACGAAGAGGTGTTTTCCTGCTGAATAAGTGCCATATGTATCTTGCTGGGTTCCTGTTACACACTTAAATAAGCTGTCGCTTTGTGATGCCGACGAGGGCTCATTTGAAGAAGTGCAAAATGCAATTGCTAACCTGGCTTGGTGCAACAAGGCTGTTCCTGCTGCTAATTTTGAACCTGGCTTGAGTTGAATGCCTTTCCCTTCCCAGTACTGCAAGGTATATTTTTATATGCTGCCTTGCTACTAAGAAAATTAAATACAGCTCAGCAACAACTCTGCACACTCTTTGATGTGACTAGTCACTAACATGCCTGTTTGTAGTAGTTGCAGGGAGCTTGGTACTTTTTTTAGTAATATTTAGAGCAAAATGCAGGAATCTCCTGAATTAGGCAAGATCTCATGCTCCTATCCCAGGTTTGCGAGGTGACGTTTTGGGTTTTTTGTTTGGTTTGGGATTTTGGCTTTTTTACCCTTTCGTTGGATGAAAATTGACCATGATAGTTTTCTTATCATGTAGAGGGAATTAGTACAGTGTGAAGCTTTTTGAGGCATGTGAAGAGTGGTGGGTGCCTCATGATTTAAGATTTAATTTTTTTTTGTGGAGGAAGAAAGTGCTGAGAGAAAAAAAAATGTTTGGAAAGCTAGCAGAAATATCTTTAGCATGAATTTGGATCAGCAGAGTGCAGAGAGCAGGGTCCCCAGGAGCCATGTGAGTCAGAGCTGCTCCCTGCCCCAGCCCCAAGCGCAGCTTCCCAGCAAGTAGAAAGCTGTGCCAGCTCTCTTCCTACCGGTGAGCTGGCCCAGTGGAGTTGCTACTTGTGGTGGGAGGCCTTCTGACTGACACATTCAGGCTGCCTGGGAGCAAATGTGTTGGATGCTTTCAGTCCAAATGCATGGGTATTCTTCTGCTCCATCAAAAGGAAAAGGAATTACTATCTGTAACTGTGTATTTATTCTACTTCAAGCTTTGAACTTAATTTTCTCTCAGTACCCAACTTGCATCCCGCCTGGCTGTTTAGCTGCTGTTCTTACTTCTGTACTACTGAGAAACGAGTGGATTAAAAATGAAATTGTCTATGCCTTTACTCATTGGATGTATTGCAGTTTGTAAGATTATCAGGTAGCTAAAATAGTGCAAGAGAATATGTATAATCCCTCTGTATATCACTGAATTAAAATGAACTGTTTTGAATCTTACATAACCTCTCCCTGGTTTTTTGGGGGGGTGTTTTTTAGTATCTACAAAGTGGGGATAACCTTTTACTGGACAGTAGGTTGAAATGAAGATAGGAAGCTGTGACAGTTAAGAAATAACTAGTGATGGTTTCGTAGTGATTTGTACCATTACAATTTCCTGGCAACAGTATCCAACATGCTCAGACAAGTTTTCTGTTAATTTAGCCTTTTTTAGCAGCATTGCACAGGTGCAATTTGTGCTGTAATTTGTAAGGTTTTAACTCTTCAAAAAGACTCAAGTTGTATTAAAAACAAAAACAACAACTATTTTTTCCTCTTTTGGTTGTGTATATGTCTTTGGGTGTAATTTGAATTTTTGTAGAGGCTCTGGAAAAAGGAAGGATTGAAGTTCTTATATTCAGTGCTCTGTCAGGTAAAAAGCAATGGATTCCTGCAGGGTAGCTTGTGGGGTCTTGGTGATGTTTTGTACCTTATTCTTTAAAAGTACTTGGAGGCTTTGATGACTTTTCAGCGCCTGCAGTGTGAACTCTTGTGATTTGCATTTGTTCCCTGCAATTTGCAACTGCAGGCATTGCACTAGCTTTGTTTAAATATAATGCCAAATGCCTTTAAAATAGGTATTTGAACTGTGGATTAAGGAGACTACTTTGGTAATATTAAAGGCCTTTTTACTGCACACATCAAATATCTCACATTCAATGCAATCTTCCTGAAGCCATTTCTATGTTCTTAGTAACACAAAAAGAGAAGTAGGGTCTTTAGAAAATGCCTTTTGTCATTTTCCTAGTAGCCTCTCCTTCTCAAAGTTTATTTTAGAATGTGAGAGATTTGACACATCAGAAATGAGCAATAAGAGTCAAAGTGCTGTTCTGTTTGCAGTTTAGTTGTACTTTACTTGAATTTTTGCTACTGAGTCAAGTAAAGTTATATTGGTAGCAACCCAGCCACTTACCAGTGTTGTTACTTGAAGTGTGGACTACTGACCAGAAATTTTATTCATGCTGCTGGCAGGTTTTACCAAAATACTGGGTAGGCAAGGGAAATCCAGCCCAAAAGTTTTTGTTAGATACAGATTTCACTATGGTAAATTAGAGTTTTATGCTGGGAAAAAAAAATTTACATGTAGTATTTGATTTTAAACGTTATTCTGTTTGCATACAGTATGAAAGGAAGAAACTGGCCATTGTGCAAGTTAAAGGAATCCTGTATTCTGTATATCCCAGATAGTTAATTATTATGCAGTATTTAGCATATTTAGGTACTGTCTCAGAAGATTAATGAATTTGTTTATCATATTAAATTTAATCTTATCTTTTTGAAAGTGAAAATGGGTTAAGAATTTCCCCATTTATTTTGCATTCAGAGTCTGATGAATGTTTTCTGCAGTTATTCATGTGAACAAGTTCTTGATTTCCGAAACACTCAGCTGAGAAAGATAAAAATATCATGATACTCATTTGCATAATCTTTAATGTAGTAACCACCTTGAAAATGCTGTGGGTTTGTAGACTGAAAAATACGTGGATTAGCTGAATAAGTAATCTGATTTAGGAACATAAAATATTGGTGGAATGGCTGTTAGTTTGCAAGCAATCTGGAGACTAAGCATGGTTATATAATTAATTTATTAATAATTCTAAGGAATAAATTCACAGAAATAAAAATGTCCCATTGAATTCATTAACAGAACATGGGTTGAAGACACTGAATAAATTGCTCAGAGGGATTAGCTCATCCATCTCTGCTTGTTACAACAAGACTTCTGGTGCTATAGCACTCTTAATTCTTTAGTAAATTTGCATTTGCTTGTACATTAAGACTGGTATTTTTATTGCAACTGGGATACAAATTTGAGTAAGTCAATAATGCCAACAGTGTCTCTAGCTGTTAGTGGCTAATTTGTGGATGTTATTTGCTTTGCTCACTTTTAATTCTCAAAGCAAGAAAAAATCTCAAAAAGGTGAGATGCAGAATTCAACCAAGATGTGACATCTGCTTGATGACATCTTGACTTTGATGGTTGGTTGTCAGTCTCACTTGTTTTTTTTCCCTAAATGCTAACTAGGACTTCAAGTACTAGATAAACCATTCTGGTGTGTGCTGAACTAGTCAGACTGCACCCAATGTCTTAGCCAAGGTGTCTGCTCTGTGTTGCTACTGTGCCAACCAGATGATTGGATGGACAAAAAAGCCCTAAGTGTGCAGATACTCAAGAGAAGCCCAGTTGGAGTATAAGATTAGAACTTACAGAAAATGTTTCTGGGCTGTTTTTTTGTTTTGGTTTTTTTTTTTTCAATCTTTTGTATATATATATATATGTAAATAAATCAGCACAGACAAGCACATATTCACAATTTCTACAGCCAGTGATGTTTTAGTCTCACCTGTGGATCCTGAGAAATCCTTACAGTCCATGTGAAGTGACCCAGACAAGCAAACTGATATTTAGCATCAGTGCAATTTTTGAGACATTCCTAAAAGGATTGTCTCTTCTTGAATAAAAAGTGTTCTATATGAAAGGAAAAAGATGAAAATTATTTGAACTACATAAATCATGGGCTGGGGTAAGAATGAGTGGATAACAGTTGCAGTAGAAGGCATTGCAGAGGCTGGGTGATTTATGAGCTGGCTCTGAATCAGCGGGATTGCGGTGCCCTGAACGCGCGCGTCACACAGGCAGGAAGCCTGCGAGGCACACACTGTATTCCCTTGTCTTGTCAAAGCTTTGGTTAGGCTCAATTTGAATGCTGTATCTAGCTTTGGGCATTACACCTCAGGACTCCCCCCAAATCGTTCCTGTCTTTCTTGAAGAGAAGAAGAGAATGCTCTGAGGTCTAGGGATTGTAGTTTGTGAAGAGTGATTGAGAATTTGGGTCATCTATGTGGGATAAGGATAAGGAGGAGAAGGGGACTGCAGGAGATTCCTGCAGAAAAGGAAGAGCTGTTCTCTGTGCCTGTTGTAGATGAACTCAATTTATTATATGCTATAGGCCATTCATTATACGCTAACCAGAGTTCACACATTTTTAGGTTTGTGTGTTTGTGGTTTCTTTTTTACTAACAATGTCCCTACTAGAAGAATCTGTTTGTTACTTCCTGTGATACACTCAAGTGGGTATATGTAGAGGAATTTTTGTATTTGCAAGGAATGATACTTGGTTTTTTCTTTCAATGCTATGGTGACTACAGTTTGAGAGGGCTTGGGTTTTCTTTCTAGGTTTTGGTAGATAAGTCAAGGATATGAAAGGCCACTGCAAAAGGGGGGATGGCCATCTCTGTGTCTGTAACAATGAAGAAATAAAGGGATTAACTTTACAGCAAGGAAGATTCAGATTGTATTACGAAGGGCTTTTTTTTTCAGAGAAGGCCTGCTTCACACTAGAATAGCTTGTGTTTGAAGGTTTTGAAAAACAGGTTAGCCATCTGCCACAAAAGATCATGCACAACTGATTGTACCCAGAGACAGAAGAGTAGATTAGATGACTTCTCAAGAATTTTTGCAGTTCTGTTGTCTGTGATTGTATCAACTCCATGGTTATTTGTTAAAGGCATGTGCTTTCACAGGGAGCGATGAGAATGTGAGGCTGGCTGGACAGGGTCAGACTGTTTAACCCAGTGCACCATCCCAGTGGGACCTGAAAGCAGATGTGTAAGGAATACTGTGCAAGCAGGGCGACTATGCAGGATGATACTTTTTCTGTAGGTGGTTTCTGTGTATTCAGTAACTTTTGTTGGATTCCAGATCCATGAATTTATCTGGTGTCCCTTGAACAAGTCTGAGCTGTTGGTATTCATGGTATTCCACAACCAGCTTGCAGCTCAATAACCTGTGTGGAAACCTTTCTCATGGTTTTGAACCTGACCCTCCTTAGGTTCATTTGGTGCTTCTTGGCTCTTGTTCTTTTAGACATACATTAGAGACCCACTCTCTCCATTGCAGCTAAAGACTTTATAAACCTATACCTTATTCATTCTTAAACATTTCAGTGTCTAGACTCAAAAGTTCTAGCTTACTTATTTATGATATGGTAGATGATTCTTGGATATTCCGTGTTGCCCTATTTGGAACATTTTGAGCTCTACATCCTTTCAGATGGAGGGGAAAAAAAGTCATTTAGAAGTTAAGATCCAGGCACTGTATAAGTAGCAAAGAGATGTTTTTTGTTTTATTCTCAATTCCTTTTCAAATAAGTTATTTTTGTGATGTTGTTGAGCACTAACCTTCTGTTTCCCTAATCTGCTGTCCTAACCTCAAGGCCCCTCTTCCTGAGTAATACTGGGCAACTCATTGTATATTTGAAATTTGGAAAGCTTTATTCTCCTGTGTATCTTTAAACGTTTGTCTATAGTTATTTCCTGTGCTGGATTATTGCTGAATTTCGAGGTCATGTAAGGTCTGTATGTGGCTCTTCATTATAAGCCCTCATCTTTACCACCCTACATAATGAAGCAGCATCAGCAACTTTTGCCACCTTGTTACATGTCCTTTTCTGATTTTCTTACAAATACAATGAACATGAGTCTCAGGATAGATTTCTGTGAGGACTGTTTACTTCCCTGACTCTTGTAGGTGATTTTATTCTATGTTTGAAAAATTCTTGATCTGTGCAAGGGCCTTCATTATTTTTTTGTAGTTCCTTGGCTTCCTTAATCCTTCTGGAAATCCTGATAGATTGTGTCATCTGGATTTCCACTGCCCATGTGCATTTGGGAATAAAAATAAAACAGTAGTAGCAAACAATGTGATTATCTTTGACGTGAGAAACTATTGTCTTAACCAAATACAAATTTGTTGGTTTAGTCACCCTGTCACATTCCAAGTTCTGACACATGGCCTTTCTGTGCTTTTTGATGCTCAGAATACGATTTCATCATTTCTGTCTTAATTTTTTTAACACTGGCATTGTAAGTGGATGCATTTTACCACTTGAAGAAAGATTTTGATGAAGATCACTGTTAACTCTGTGCTGTTGAGTTTGTCATGTTGTACAATAAAAAATTTGCAAAACAGTTTGAATCTTTTCAGTACTAATCATGCCTATTGAAACAAACGACATTTTTTTCTCTGTACTGTTTAGTGTTGTGCTATTGCTGAGATTACTGACAAAAGTATGTGTATTGTCTTTTATATTTTCTAATTTGGAGTTGAATATCACTCAGCAAACTGAGTGAGGAAAGAGAAAAAGTAGTCTTAAGTCAGGGTTATGCTCTCCTGATTGTGTCTATTGCTCTGAACTTGGTAAAAAGGCTGAGTTTACTTGCCTGTATTAGGTGGATATGTACAGCCCTTTGCAAACAAGAAATATTTATTGTGTAAGTGTATGAGCAAGCTAAGATCTCTGTGCCTTTAATGGAAAAGAGCCCATCATTAAAAATGTGATGCACATTTTCAGGTAATTAAAAATTATATATCTGAGTACTTTTCAAGGTTTTTCCCTTCCCCCAATTCCTTCCTTCCTCCAGCATGCTTCTGGCATGGGAATGTGTTGTTTCCTGTAGCAAATATTGAGAGCTGATAAGAACAGAAGATACTGTCTTGATCACCTTTAATCTTTTATGATTGAAAATGTTATCTGCATTTTTTTTTATTTTCAAAGAACCCAACAAACCTAAAAATATTTAAATTCCTCTCTTGAAGTGTTTCAAGGAATTTTTCTTCTTCAGCTAAGGATCTGAGAAAGCATATAATTATACCTAATAATTTCACCACTGTCAGATTAGATTGATTTTTAGTCACTTTTGTGCAGATTAGATTCAACTCAGGTGCTCAAACTGAAAGGAGGTGCATTAATCTGCAGTGACGTTCAGTCTCTCCCAATTAGTAAGTTCTAAGGGATGTTAGATAATGCGAGTTTGGTGATGTGAAGCATTTTTGTTCTGCCACGGATTTAGTAAATTTAAGGAGGTTTAGGCCTTCAAAGGCAACTCTCAGCAACTTAAGTGTTGGGCCTAAAAAAAAAAGAATGAAAAATTAATGGAAATAGAGAATATTTTTGAGATTTAAAGCCTGGAGACAAGTTATGGTGGTTGAGTTGAGACTTTGAGGGAGACTTTAAAAAAAAAACCAACAAAACATTTCTGTAATGTAAGGCTGTAACCTTTTTGAGCAATCAAAAGGTGTCTTTTACGATTTTGATTAGTGTATTGACTTTTATAATGTGCCTAAGTTTGTGTAGTGGTTTCCCTAATGCTACATAACCTTGTTTTCTAGCATGTATGTGTTTCTGTGTAGTGTTGAAGGTCACATATTAATTTCTGCAAACTGCATGTGGTCAGACCATAGTATTAATTATTTGCAAGGCAATGGTACATTAAGCATTACAGAAGCGAATAGTGAAGGACGAAGTACTGAAAAATAAAGTGCGAATAAATGACATTGCAATGTGTGCATGGTTTCCGATTTGCCAGAATTCATGCTGGCAAGGCTTTGCTGTAGCTCAAAGTATATGTGTGTTGCTTAATTATCTCAGTTACTGAATATGCTTATTGCATAATCTGGGGTAGGAGTAATTGAGTCCATTACTGTACATAAACAATTGCCAATTTATAGTACTTCAGAAAAAATTCCTGACTGTAAACAGATGTTACAGAGTCTAAAATATTGATGCTATTTTGCTTTTGCCATGATGAAATCTTAAGTGATTTTCTAAATGTGTGCTCTGCCAATGCTTGTTGAAAATTGATGGTATTTTCTTTATGTTTCTTGGAGAAGAGTCTACTCCGATTAATTTTTTTTTCCTTTCCATACTTGCCTTAATTTTTGAATGAGCTATTAGTTTATTTTGATTTGTTTAATGTTGGTGTTAGCTAACACCAATAAGCCACTTCTTTTTACTAACTTAAGAAGACTGGCATTTGATTAAATGAGAGCAATATGGGATGTGATTTTAACTGATGAAGCAATGATGATTTTATAGGCAGGTAGGCAGTTTTCAATCTCCTGTTTAAAAAGATATAAGTTCATTGTATTTCAGGAATGTTTGCGTAAATCCTACATTTTTGTTTAAACAAACAAAATACCCAACCTGGTAGGAGCTCAGTATGAATACCAGAAACCAGTTACAGCCTGGCAAGATGTTTGGGTTTTCCTGCAGATCATAATCCCTTAAAATTTTAAGGTTTAAATTCTTATATTTTGCCAGAATGTTAACCTGCCTGGTCCCAAAGCAGTGGTCAATATCCACTTTCCCACTTTGATAAGACTCTAACTGATTGTTTAAAATTGTACACGAGGTTGCAAAGAGGGAATTTTGTTACATCTGAAACAATACATAGAAGAAATAAGCTTGGTTGCATGTGGTTTGGGTTTTGTGTTGTTTGAAGTTTTTTTCTTTCTTGGGGATCATGAAATATCTACTACTTTGAAATATGTAACCCCTTCATCAGTCTGGACACCACAGTCTTGTCTGAGTGATTTCTGTGTGGATGGAGCAAGGCCTGGTCTGATTCCTTCTGGAATCAGAGGAACACTCTCCATTGCCCATTGCAGGAACTAGAATTCCTGCAGAAATAGGAGTTGCTTCATGTTGTTAAGGAAATGATATTTCTCTAAAACTGGAAGTGGGGCCTGTGATGTCTTGTGAGAATGAAGTTGCAACCTGTATGAAAGACTTTGTATCTAACTGCCCCCTTGCTTTGTTAGTTTATGAATTCTTATTACACTAAATGCCGTACAGCAGTGATAGATTGGATTTGAATATATATATATATATATATATATATGAATACATAGAGGCTTCAATATTACGTGACTGGAAGTCACATACCCAGACACAAATATATATATAAATATATATAAAAATATAAAACATCTGTATATACATATAAAGAGATATAAATGAGTGTGTGTAAGAAGACTTCAGAGGGCTCTCCTATTATCATTAAAGCTTTACTATAGAGTACAGTAAGTGAGTACATGCCTCCTGTTATGCATAATTAGTCTCCCAGTCTCAAGGGGAAGTTTTGTATCTTACGTCTGCAATATGAAACTGATCTCACAAATACTGAGCCCAGAAGTGTTCATTTAATCTTGGAAGTAGTCCCACTGAATTTAATGAGCCCTTAGATGGTAAATTCTTTGGGGCTCTTATTTTCGTTCATGCCTTATTCAATGGTAAGAACAATCTCCATTAGCTTTTACATTTGCTTCTACTGTTACTTACAGCAAAATGCTTTTAGGTTTTGGCTTGAAAATGTTAATTGAAACACATAGGCACAAAAACTCTGAGGCAAAACACAACAATTAAATTAGAATTATTCCAAAATTACATTTAAAGAATCTGAGTGGGCTTTCTTCAAAAGCCACATTTTTGAGTACTGCACCAGGGGTTGTCTCATTTTGCCGCCTTCGGAATTTTTCAGAGATGAAGGATTGTAGACCTTGGACAGTAAGATTCCAACCTACTGATGGACATTGATAGTCAAGGTAACTTTGTCTTCTATGCAACTGGGAGTTAGTGTAGAAGATCACAGCTTTTCTTAACTCTGATGCTGGCAGCTACTTTTACCCATCAGAGTCCTTTGAACTGCATTCCAGTTAACAACATTTTTCCTGGTGACTGCACTGGCCCTGGATGAGCCTTCTTTTCTTCATGCTTCCAAATCATATGCATAAAATAAGTTTTCTGCAGGCTGGCTTGGTAGAATTGCTGTAGTCTGCCTATATATTTATTAATACACTGTATGTAAAGCGCAGGCTCATTCTGGATAATTGACGCCTCACTTTTTTTTTCCCTCCCAGATGGTTTCAATCTTTCAGAGCAGGGAGTAATTTAACCTTGCCAGCAGAGAATTTCTAAACTTTTCAAGTTTATAAACTTTGTAAGCTTTTTGATACAGTTAGAGCAACATTTCTATTCTAGCTGTGTAAAGCAAAGTCCCACACTGACCAGAGCTCAGTTATGAGGCTGCAGTGCATTACCACACTCCTTTAGGACCATGCTTTGAAAGAATTCATGGGAAATTGTGCGTGGTTTCTTAGGTATTTTTACCTTGAGGGTTACTCTGCTAGCATCTATTATCTTTTTATAAAAAAGAGTGGGGTAGGAAACAGGAGGAAGAGGGAACAGTAATAAATACAAATATAGGCAATAAAGCCATTATGTTATGAGAAAATTAGGTGAGATGAGTTGGTTTGTGTATTGGTTTTTACTTTAAATCTATATTTGAAAGGCACATTATTTACTACATTGGTTTTCATGTTAAAAAAATGGTATTCTGGCTCAGCAGTGCTGTCAAGAAGTACAATATGTCCCACCTCATTAAGTACTATATTTTTTTCCTCTCCATCTGTCTAGAACAGCAGGAAAACTTGTTTTCAAATAGAAGAATAATCAGTTTTGTTCATTTCCTTTCTTTACCTCTGTGTCTGTGTATGTCCAAAAATTCCTTTGAGTGTGAATAGGGAAGCACCTCTGGAACAACAATCCTAATAAAGGCTCTATTCAGAACATTGGGACGTGTTGCTTGGTAGCAAGGTGATCAACTATGAGAGCCCAAGCAAAAAAATAGAGAGTCGCAGGCTGGTTTAGGTTGGAATGGACCTTAAAGATCAGCTTGTTCCAACCCATGTGCAATGGGCAGAGACACCTTCCACTGGAGCAGGTTGCTTTTGCTGGACACATGAGGGAAGGCAAATCTACCCATTTAATAGAAATAGAAACTCTGGCTGGCTGATAGCACAGCTGAAAGAAATTTAGAAAGGGAGGTAGTTCCTGCTCTGTTTGAATATGTGACCAGGAGTTCATCGCTGTTTGGATATTAGAAGCAGCACAGCACTTTTGCCTAAAAAGCGTGTTTTACATGGAAGTAAATAACTGTGGTGTATGCAGGAGAACTGTCCTGGAGATGGTTTGGATCATTACAGACAGTGCTGTTCAGATCAGGGGCCTGATCCACCATAACAAAAGGGTAATACTGGCCACTTGCTTAGCTGATTGACAGCAGCAAATTGCAGGTGCTGGCTTTACTACTGAAACTGAGAGAAAAACAGCTCCAAAAGCCAGGAAGAAAATATTAGAAAATAAATAGCAAAAATATTAGAACATTGCCTATGTTTTCAGGTAATTGCTTTCATCACCATTCAGCTTTTGGGAATTCCAGTGTTCTTCAGGTTAAAGTGATTTTCCTCATGGGACTCCTATCTGTACCATCTCCTTATTGTCTGCAGCAGCCACTCACAGGTCCTGCAAGAAATCAATTTTAAGCCTGTATTGTCTTTCTGAAGAATACTTCCAAAGGCTGACTGAGGGGCTCCAATTAAACCTTTTGCTTTCAGAGACCTCAGATCATCTTGATAATGTTCAACTAGTTGGAGTAGTGATACTTAATGAGTAAAATGGTATTAACTTCAAAAGGTCACTACTCTGCAAAGTCAGGGGGAGTGGCCATGGGCAGAAGTTGGCTGCAGATGAGGCTGAAGTCCTACATCAAAAGTTGGGTGGAAGATTGTATGCTGGATATGAGGTAATACCAGAGGATGTGTAACTCTGTGAAAGAGTATTGTTTGTAATAAAAAAAGTCTTTTTAAAGAAGTAAATAAATACAGGTTTAGAAAACAGCAAATAGGCTAGAATAATTTATTCTCTCAATCCTAAAATATTTACATCCTTACTTCTATTGTAGACACAAAAGGTAAGACACCCCAGTGAGTTAACAAAAGAAATAAGCATGAAAATCAATTTCAGACAAGAGACATCAGTTACTAATTTGCCACTGGGTGATGTTGAACAATCTGAGAGTAATGAAAGGAATTTTCAGGAAGAATAATTTACTGTGTTCTGGGCTATACATGTGCTGAGGATGATGTCATACCCTGAAAGAATAACTCTGCAGACCATAAATAGTCTTTCAGCTAGAGATTTAACACTTATATTGCAAGATGGGGATGTATTTTCAAAGAAAATACTTTTCTCTTTATCCAGAGAAGGATACTTAAAATCATAAGGTAAGTTTTATTGTAAAAAACTGCTACAGTGATACATTGTAATAAAAATTGATATACATGTAACAAAATAGAAGCATGGCTGACTAATGTGGCCCAGGAATGGGAGGGGAGGTGAGACCTTGAGTCCTTTTGGCACTATGTCATTGACTTGCTCTGCAGCCTGAGGCAAGACCCCACTTTGCCCCCTGAGAAGCAGGGAGGGAAGTCACAGGGTTGCACCCTGCATTATGGGGTCACATGTAGTGTAGTTAGGATTCAGTGTGGTGTCTCCTGGCCTTGATGCAAGTGTACCTGTCTGTCCAAAAGGAATGGGACTGAGGCAGTTGCATCTGCAAAAGCTGTGAGAACCTCAGGCTAAAAAACATGTTTACTCACCTAACACTTGCAGTAACCACTGCCAATGCTCCCAATATTTATTAAAACTCAGATCTTGTGTACGTTCAGATGAGTAGCAAAAATCTACACTTTGTTTGATGCAAAGATGCTACTTTAAAACCGTATTTTATAAATTATAATATTGTGCTTGCTGCTGACTCTGATGATTAGCCCCAGAATTAGTACAGGACAGCCGAAATGCAGCTAATAACCCTGAGCAGGTACTATTTTACCTTCCATGGCCACAGTCCATGCTGCATCATTCCGTTGACTGCATCAGGTTGACAAGTTCACACAAAGGCTGTTGGACTTTGAAAAGGTTCAAAAAGGAAAGATCATATTCCTGCACTGTCTTTGACTTTCTTCCATTGTCTCTTTTCCATAAAAAGCTTCACGATCCCACTGAGACTTGTGGTATTTGGGCATTGTATTAAGCACTTTATCTAAGCTCTCTGGAAATACCTACTTACTGAGCTGTACTCACACACATCTGCTGCTCGCTTATTGTACTGGAAAGCTCATAGACTTTTCCCTCTTGCATTATGGGAAGCTGTCTCAGAAATGGCACTCTGGAGAGTTAAACATTTTTCTGGAAAAAACTGAGGAAAAGAAAGATATGAAAATAGATTCATATAGAATTAAATACATTAATGCTGCTCTGTTGGTTCTAGACCATATGCTCAATCTTTTTCTCTTCCAAAAGGTATAGTTCATTGCTTGCACGGTCTCCATGTTTGTTACACTTAAGGAAAGGATCTTTCTTACTGTCCACCTGTGCTAGGATTTCTGATATATAATTGTAATGTATAAGAATATATAATTATCTAATATATAATTTTGGAAAATAATGTGGCTTATTTTTAATTTAGCGTAATGATTGGCTGGGCAATGTAGGGGTGGTTTCTGTGGCTGTATTATGTAATAGGAATGAAAACATAATCTTTCTCTTGGATCCACAAGATTACTCTACAGGTAGAACTATTTGCATCATGTGAAAGAAGAGTTAAAAAATGCAGGCAAGCCACAAGGTGGGAAGAAGCACATCAGGCAAACCTTCCTTATTTTGTCTGTGCCAAGCAGTGCTGCTTTGGCTGTGGCAGCTGCTGTAGCTCTGAGGCTGAAACGGCAGCTGCCAAGTGCTGCCTTGAGGTGCTGGATTTTTTTTCCTCTAATCCCTCCATTCTGGGCTTGTGCTCAGCCACAGTGCACTCTGTTCCTGTACAGGATTTAAGAATTGGGCAGTAAGCATTAAAATAGCTCCAGGTGGAGGGATTTTCATCCACCTTGTCTAAAATCAGTGCAAGCCTGGAAGGGAGGCAGTGAATGTACTAAGATCAAAGATCATTGCTACATGGAAAGACAGAAGGAAACATGTTAGAATGCCCTTATCACTTAAACATATCCTGAGCCAAATATTTTATACTTGTATATACTTTGATATTTTGGGGTAGAAGGATTTAATAATAAGAACAGAGCTGTAAAAATTTAGGCATCTTCCTAATTCTTGAAATTTGTTAAGAAAGAAATCTGAGTGATGGATTATTCCTTGATTATATAGAAAAACATCTTTATACTTTGGATAAATTATTTGACCCACGTACACATCATCCATTGTTTCCAGAAATCAAACCCCTAGGGAAGGAATGTGAATTCCCATGGTCTAGGAATGATCATAGTGAACAAACTGAATTAAGACAGAGAGGTGATGTTTTCCTTTTGCTTTTGCCAGCAGCTTGCTTGTCTACAAAACTCACCTGCAGCAACTGCAAATTGTCAGTGCATTTCAATTAAACATGTACTTCAGGAGAGACCTAGCTAAAGATCATCCTCAGGGTTATTACCTCTGCAGATTCCTACAAGTTGTAAAAAACAAGTGAACTGCAAATCACCTTTGTATTGAAAAGAGAAAAGAAACCCAAGCTCAGCTGGAAGCTGGGGAGGTGTCACCATGTGTTTGTAGTGGCCCTCATAGTTTTTTCCAAGATACTAATTTTGAGAGATGTCAGGGAGAGAATATGAAGTTAGACACACCTTTGGTCTGTTCCAAACCATCCATTGGTGCAGGTGTAGCTCACTTGCAATGCCATTTAGGTAAATGGTACTTATAATTAAATAATTGAATTGCTGTGGGTGTTAATCATTTTAAAAACCCAGTCGGGAAATCAAACTGGAATCTAAATTAGGGGTGGAGTACTCTGACTGAAAATAACATGTTGGATTGCTACTTAATGCACACTTTAGGAATACCAGACTAATGGCAAACTTACCAAATATGTCTTAAGGGCTTATTCTACCTGAAAAGTGAGTGGTAAGTAGTGTATTTTTATCCCATCAGTCCAGTTCCTTTATCTGTCAGTAATTTCTTCTGATGCTTGTAACAAAAAAAAAGAAACGTTCCTGCTTTCTTCTGCTGCTTGTGTTTAACAAGCCATATATATATAACAAATAGTGTTTTTCTAACACAACTGTTTATTAAGTTCCAATCATTGCCTCCACTAGAAACCTGCTGAAGGCAAATGGACTATTCAGTTGTCACTGAAGGCATAATTTAATGATGCAGTGTATCTCTACACTGATGAATTCAGCCTTTTTATTCTGCTTAATCTATGATGTGTGAAGCAGACGGTTACTTTGCCTTGCAGACCTGTCTGTGGGAAGCCCATTTTCTCTTCTTTGCTCTTCTGTATGTGATAAACAGAGCCTAGTTATTAAAGAAGCCATCAAGGTACAAAGTTGAAGCTTTGGGTGCCACTTTTACTTTCCCTTTTCAGAAGGTACCTTCTGCTTCAAGCAGTTGGTTTTCAAGTAGCCTCCAGCATTCCCTACAAAATTGTCTTGTTTCACTTCTGGCAAAAAATTACACTGCTGACCTGCTGTGTGAACAGCGATGGTAAATAGTAGAGGATGGATGGAAGCATTTGGGTGAGAAATCTGTGACAGGCTTTTATGTGAAAACATTTAGTATCTGGTCTCGCTTTAATCACTTATTATTTTTAAGTCAGAGACAAAAACATCCTGCTGAAATAGGAACACTGGGATCCCATCTGCAGGGAGTGCTGGTGGTGTTAGACAGGCCTTACTATCCTGTAGACATGACAGTATATCAGGGAAACATGTTAGTTGCTGGTTTTACTGTTGTTTTTTAAGGCTGCTCATGAAAAGTTGCTTTAGCCAGGCTTATGAACTTTCAAATGGCTACATAAAATTATATCTTGTCTTTGTTTATCCATAACATAAAATTATTGAGGTAAAAAATAAAATAGAGACTTCATCTTGTAGAAGTTTACTATACCTTTATGTTGCCCTCAGGCTGCCTTCATTTTTCTTGTGAGAAAGCACATTCATATTTCTTGCAGAATGGGACCACTTTGTAAAGGCTGGAGCTGTTTGTGATAAATCTTCAGTCCTTTTGGTTGCATGTATATTTGAATGAAATGTAATAGTTATTTTTCTTTTGTCTTTTGAACATCCACTTTTGTAGCTGGGGATTAAGTGTTTTGTGATATATTGAAACATTGCTGTGACAGAAGTGTGCTAGAAACACAGGACTCACCTTTTTTTCCATGTTACAGGACTTAGAAATCTAAGTATCGAAACAAATTATCACATAAGGAATAACAACAGGCTGTGTAAGAGTGATGAATATGTTCCAGGTTTAATGCAGATGGAAATGGAAGTACTTTCATACCTGCCAAAACCTTTTAACAATGTTTTGAAAACTGGTGTTTACATTCGTTGAAATGTTTTATATCTAGAAGCAACTTCCTACTTTGGAAACTTGGTTTAAATCCTTTTGGACCTCTGATAACCAAACTGACTGATATACTGATATGCTCTCATGCTGTGTGAAGGCTTATTTTCACCACAGAATGGGTTTGGTTGGAAGGGATCACAGTGAGTCGTCTCATCCGACCTCCCTGCTCAAGCAGGGATCATCCTAGAGCACATGGCAGGGTATTGTGTCCAGATAGTTCTTGAATATCTCCAGTAAGGGAGACTCCACAACCTCTCTGGGCAACCTGTTCAATAAGAGAGTTAGAAAAAAAAAATAATTTTAAGGACTAGTATTTGAGAAACTATCCTTCAATGAGGAATTAACAGTCTGAGGATGTTACCCTCTGGCTGTTTCCTCCAGTAGGCCTAATGGGAAAAGTCTAGTATCAGTCAAGATAAATTTTAGAAATATGGAAAAAAAAAATTACAGAAGTCACCAACAGCATGCTCTTTTATCAAAAGCTTTGCTTAATGGTTCATGGTCTCCTGCAACTCCTGACCCTTCTGTGGTGCAATATTGCAGCATAGGTGTCAATAACACTGTGTGGCTGCTATGCAGCTTGGACATGATGCCAAATGATTTAATAATTATTAGGCCGTCAAACCCACATGATGTCTTTAGGGTTACACTTATGCAGTCCAGTTTTGCAGGTCCAGTCTCACTGTTTTTCTGTCCTTAATTTTCTCCTCAGGTACAGGACAGAATCCTAGTTCCAGTCCAATACAAAGGAAGGAGTGCTGTGAAGGAGACCTGTTCTCCCTTTAGTCCTTCCCAGCAAAGGAGTAAATCAGACAAGGGCTTTGCACTCATGGGCTCAAGGGAGCATTTGTGGAAGTGAGAGTGCTAGGACCTTTGTACTCCTCACCCTGGGAGGTGAGATAGTGTTCTCACCCTCTGTTCTTACCTCCTGTGGCTATCAGCACAGATCCCAGCTGCTCCTTCCTTCCATCCTTAAAAGTCGGGTGAGATCAGATCAGCTGGGAGGTAGGACTGGGTTCAGGAAAGTCAGACAAGTTCTTGTGGTTCTCTTTCTTTTTGCTGTTTGTCCCAAAGGATGTTTTAATTGATACCAAGAAAAACCCACTCAGTACAGCCACAGTTCTTTTGGAGCAAATCAATGATCTGAGTGAGGAATGCAGCAATTACCTGCTCCTGTTGTTTGGTTTTGAGCAAAGGAGCTTGGGTGACATGGGAACAAATTGAGGGAATAAAGCACTTTGGTTTTGCCCAGGCTCAAGGGAAAAAAAGAAAAGGTTACATTTAAAGGACAGAAGCCTGGGATTCTGGAGTAGAAGCCGTGTATGACTGCCTCTCAAATGGTGCTTCATTTCAGAAAAAGTGGTGAAAGGACATCTGTTGGCAAATTGCCTTTTTGGGTTATTGAAAGCAGCAAGTTGAAAAAGAGAGGAGATGAAGATATGTGGGATCCCAACTGACCATAAGAAATCAGATTTCACTCTTTAAAAGACAACTGATTACCAGACATATTAAACTTTAATCTTATTTGCAGTTAGTAGCCCCAAAGAGAATGCTTTGTTGGAGACCTTCCAAGAACAGCTATTTCAGACAGCTTGTGAAGCAAAGACGATGCAATGGAAATAATGCAAATACGGTTCCACTTTTGCTGTAATAGTTTGTTTATCACACCCTTTGTACCAACCTCAACAATAAATGGCAATTTCCTCATTGGTAATTAGCTCTGGTGAGACAAACACTTCCTCAAATTTGATGTGAAGACAGTATTTACATATTTCTTCTTTTGACAAAGCGGACTCTATCTGGCACATAAGTATACTTTATATTTCTAAGGTTTCTAAGCACCATCTAAATACTGAATGAGTGCAAAATGACCTCCACTAAGGTACTGCCTGTTTGCAGTTCAAATGGGATGCTCCCTCAGGTGCAGCAAACTGCCAAACCCTGACACTGTGACCTCCTTCAGCTGGGGCATACTTTAATCCCAGTTCTGGCTGTTGTCCTCAGGACACTAAGTCATGCTGCTGATGTGAATTACAGTTACGTGTACCTTGCGTGTGCGATCTGGTCACTGATGCTTCTGTTTACCTTGTAGGTAGCCTGAACTTCAGTTCCCCATCTGGCAGCTTTGGCATTTGTCATGGTCAGTTCACGTCTCAGCAGGGGTAGGTGGGCTGCAGATGTAGGATGGAGACCTCTGCAGGGAACTGTGCCTTTTAGTGCCTGGTGTAGTACAAATTACACAGGAGGTTCTCCTCTACTGTTTTCCATAGACCTGGTATTTTGTGGGGTTCTGGACACATTGGAGGAGTGGAGTAGCTTGGGTAAACATGTAACCAAAGTAAGAAAAATACTCAAAAGTTTTTTCTTGCTTCTCTCAAGGCAATTCTAGAACATGTATGTTAGAGGAATTTGAGTCTCATGAAATCAAAAGGCTAGCATTGACTATAATTGCAAACCACACAAAGATTTTTAAAAGGTATTTACTTGTTCTCATGACTTAAAGATGTACATGTTGTAAAAGATCCCTAACAACAGTGATTTTACAAACTTGACTTAGTAGTGGTCCACAATCCATAAACCTGAATATCAGTATAATTCTCTAAATACAAATGCCATAAACTTAGTTCTTAAATTATTGACTACATTTTTGAATGTTCACTTACTCCAAAATTATATCTTTTTATTTACAGAGTTTAGTGAACTCAAGTAATTTCTTAAAGTGTCTTTGGCTGTATCTAGACATCTCACATTGACTTTTTCTTTTCATGAAATTAATAACATTTTTGCTAAGTGAGTTTCCTGGACTTAGCTGCAATGCAATGGAATACATAATTGAGGTGTCATAAAGACATTCCACCAGAGGGACTTGGGATACATCCTATGGCATCATCAATCATAACAGAACAAGCGTTAAGCTGCTTGCATCCAATAGATCATTAAAAAAAAAAGTGTAAATTTAAAACACACCTTTTTTTTTTCTTTCATAGAAAAGCCTGATACTTCTTGTATGATCTGCCTGTGTATAAGCACACACATATTTAGAGCCCAGCCTATAACTGCTACATGAAGGCAGCTCGACAGCTCCTGTGTGCATTCCTCTCACAGGGAAGCTACCTGTCACAGTGCACACTCCCTGGTGGATGTATCAGCTGAGCAATACAGCAAAGCTCAAACATTCGCTTAAGCACACAAGGAATCCCATTCAGCTCACTGAAGTTGAACATATGTGAGAGCCCTCCACTGGGCAAAGAATGCCTCCTTGTCCTCCTGTTTATGCATTGGCTACCTTGGTATTTTCACAGGAATGTTTACTCTGTCATCTGACTACACCTTTAGGCATTTTCCAAATTTTTTTTTTAAATTCAAACTATTTCAGTCAATATTAGTCAAATCCCCTTTTAGTTTAATCCTCAGTGCACCCTGGCTAGATGTCTTCTCAGTAATCCATCCTGCACTTTTGACTCTTCCGCAGAAGAGGCAGATGGGTTTCAAGCGCAACCACCGTGCTACTGCCTGCACTCTCTTGCTTAAAGAGGCTGGGCCTGAAATAGCTTCAAAATTTACATCAAAATATATGGAGAAACAGGGTCCTGTATGCTACCTCACAAACTAAGTGCTCATCCTCAGTAGATCTGTGTGGGTACGTGAGGATTCTGAACTTGATGGTTTTGTCTGAAGAAAAAGCATCCCAAATGAATGGCTGGAAATCCTAAGTGCCTTTAAAAAGGCCTGCGTTAGTTTGGAGGGCAGCAAGAGCAAGTAGCACCTGTAGATGTTGCAAAGAAAATTTAAAAATCACTCTTAGGGTTAAATAAAATAAAAAAAAAAACATAGGCCAACTTCAAGTCTGTTGTGGGTAAAGGGCTCGAAGCAGTCAGTGACTGAACAGAAAGATCTTTAAAGAGCAAAATAAATGGAAGCACCAGCAAAATTCCCCACAAAATTGTGAGGCATCAGTATGAGAAAT
Organism: Vireo altiloquus; assembly: GCA_013396875.1. Classification (NCBI taxonomy): domain Eukaryota; kingdom Metazoa; phylum Chordata; class Aves; order Passeriformes; family Vireonidae; genus Vireo; species Vireo altiloquus. The sequence goes on from VZRF01007601.1 coordinate 316,016, forward strand.
GTCCAGTGTTCACATAACTTTGTCTGCACACTTTTTTTCCTCATTTCTATGTTCACGTTCTATTTTGAATATAGGGTTTCTGCCAAGAAACCTGTTAAAAATGTTTACAATGAGCACAGCGTGGTTTTTGAGTTCTGTAAAAAAATATCTCTTTGAAGTTATACATAATTTCAGAGAGTTAAGATTCACTCATCAAGGAAACCCAACGTTTTCTTCAGTGAAACTTTGCGAATTAGACTTTCTAAAGGGGACATACCAACTTTGATCTATAAACTTTAAAAAGCTGAATTTAAGATTAGGGAGGAGATAAAACACAGAATTCAAGTGTCAGAATATATCTTGGAGGTGGGGGGTGCGTTTGTGAAGTAATTTTCTAGCTGTATTGAATAATCTCAGTACACAAATGTGGTCCTAGGGCACATTTTGATGTAACATTTTGATGCTTCCTTGTGCAGGGGCCACTGCTAAGAGGCTTGTTGCTGCCTAATGACCCAATGCAGCATTTGTTTCAGCTATGCGTCCCAACATCGCTGCTGGCGCACCACGTTGACGGCACACAAGCTATGCCAAAGCCACTCGTGGCCCAGCAAGGAGCTGGGAGCTGCTGCTGACCCCCATCCCAAGGCGTAGGAAGGACAAGCCGGTGCCACGCGGTCCTCGCTCGTCCTCCCTGACCAGACCTACTTCTAAAGTACACGTAAGCGCGGGTGCAGCAGGTGCCAGCGCAGCAGGGATGACACAGGAAAACACCACACCTGCTCACCGGCTGCAAACCCTGCACACCACAGAGAGCCGCAACCCGGCTGGCAGCCACGCACCCGCAGCCCGCCGGGCCGCGCTCGAAGCGCCGCACGGCCCCCTGAGCCAGGGAGCCCCCGGTCGATACGTGTTGCACTAGAACCCGCCAAAGCCGGCGGCCGCCCTCGCTCGGGAGCAGGAGGGCACCGAAGACACCGGCGCCCACCGGCTTTGCTGCACCGGGGTGGGCGGCGGTTCCCTCCCGCGGCGGGTACCCGCACGCCCGCGACAACGACCCCCGCCCCGGCTACCGACATCCTCGCCACGGCGACCCCCGCACATCCGGGGCAGCGGCGGGGCGGAGCGGGGCCGCGCGGGGCGGTCGCCGCCCCTTCCCTGGTCCCGCCTCCCCGCGCCGCCGCTGCCGCCGGCGATGGAGACGCGGCGCTGAGCGGGGCTCGG
>VZRF01007601.1:317368-388450 GCA_013396875.1 Vireo altiloquus
AGCGGCCGCCGCGACGAGCGGGCGGAGCGAGGCTCGTCCCCGTCCCCGCCGCCCGGAGGATTTACCCTGGGGGACTCTCCTGCTCGGTCGCCCAGTGACAAGCGCGGCAGCGGCAGGGCTGGCGGCGCCCCCCGCCTCGCCCCGACGTCCGCCCGGCAGCGACGGAGAGGAGGGCCGAGGTGAGTGTGGGCTCCGGGCGCCTCGGGTTCCGCTTCTCCCCGCCCCGCTCTCGGCCGCGCTGGGGCTCGGGGGAAGGGAAGCACTAAGTTCAGGCAGCGCCGGGCTTCTTCCCTCTCCGGCCGCCTGCGGAGGAGCTGCCGCCTCGGCCGTCCGCCGCTTCCTCCGAGCGGGGTGACCCCGCGGCAGTGCCCGCCCGGGGGCAGCCGGCGGTGGGGACGGGCACACACAGCCTGCGGCTGCCTTCCGGCGGCTTCCCGAGGTGCTCGTGCCAGGGGAAGGGTTGTGGGGCTGGGGACGTCCTGTTGCTGCTTCCAGGGGTCGGGAGCTGCTGTGTGTCAGCAGTCTCCGGCAGCGTGGCTGTGTATGCTTGTGTGTGTGTGCAGGGGGGAAGTACGAGGGCAGTATCCTCGGCTCTACCTCTTCACCGCTGTCACGTCAAGTTCGTTCAGTTGATGCTTATTACGTAACATGTGACTAATATTTTAGAGTTTATCTTATGTGCTGGGCTCAGGATCAGCTTTATTTTATTGCATTTTAATTCATAAAGGTGAAGAGAGTCGAGGAAGCTCTCATTCTAAGTGGTTGCGTGCTGGAACTTGGTTTTCATGTGACTTTAGCCATGTTCACAGAGGGTTACTACCTCCTTCCACTCTAGGAAAACAGAAGTGCGTGTCTTCTGCCCCCTCCTTATAAAGCATGGGCAAGTTTCTTTACGTCCCACTTGTTTTTAGTAGATTCTGGAACCTGCCACTTCGTGAACTTACAGCGTGAGATACTGAAATAGAAACTGATTTTTTGCAGCAGCTGCTGAGAGAAATAACTTTTAATGGCGACGAACAGGAGTGAAACAGGCTCTTCTGTTTATATAAATGATGCTGGCACTACATGAACTGTAAATGAACATAGCCAACAGCTGTGCAAACCAAAACTATGTAACTAACCGTGTATTATTATACATTGCTGCTCTCAACTTCACTCCTTTGCAAAGATATTGAAGATTATGCTACCCTGAACACGTGGAACACCACAGAACTTGTTTTTCTTGTAAATACAAAGGATTACTCATCTCGAAGAAAACACTTCACTTTCTAGTGCCAGCTTCATTTTCTGTGACTTGGAGTTGTGTCTGTGTCCCCCTGTGATGCTGGCCTTTTTAAAGTGGTATTGCTAGCATGTTGAATTTGTTTGCTGCATTTTCTCAGGCTTACCTGTGAAATGCAAACGTAAAACCTGAGACAATTATTGTCAGTAGGGAAATTGTGGCAGCATGGTCATCTTCAGAAAAATGATAAAAATGTTACCTGACAAGGACACCACATACAAGCCACCCTTGAGATCAAGGTGATAAGGACAGCACGTGGACTGTTACTGGATGATGTCTGTCTGTTCAGAATTGTAAGCTGCATGAATGAGTATACCTTATTCCACATGTACCTTGTTCTTATAGGAAGAGGGCAATTCAAAGACACTAATAAAAGTCATGAAAATGCTTTAAAAATACCATGTGACAGTCATTTCATAGCCTAGTGGTGAGGTGGTATTGTTTCACTTTTATACAAAGATTTATTCCTCCCCCCTCATCATCTCAAAGAGGATTTGTTCAAATGAGTTCAGGAATAAGCTATACAGAAAAAGAATGGAGGTAATTTAGAATAAATTTCAATGCCAAAGTGCTACTTTAGGGAAATAGTATCCTGCTGTCCTTTCTTTCTTGCATATGTATTCATAACCTATATGTTAGCTATAAACTTGTAAATATTTTTCTTTTTTCTATCATAAAAGGAGTGTAGTCTTTATCTTTGGGCTGAGAATAAAAAGTAGGTCCAGGAACACTTGTCTGAAAATAAGGTACTTCCAAATACTTAAATCCTTTGAATGCAATTTACATCATGTTTTGTTCAAGAGACAAGAGATTTTTGACAGATTTCACATTTCGTATTTCTGGTGGTTATTTTTTTTTCCTTTTTAGTGCACATGGTGTCAGACAGTCCACGTAGCACAAAAGTTTGATTCACAGGACCAAAATGGTATGGTCTTTGGCTCTGCAGTCTTCCCCACCTTTAGGTGTCTCCTCATGGAAGTGCAGGGACCATCTCCAGATTCAAGTTGAGCTGTATCGGGAGCTGTCAGTGCTTATAAAGAAAAGGAATACCCTACAAATTCAAATAAAATTCTTTTTGTGTGTAAGGTGCATTAAAATACCTTTTTATAGTTGAGTGGTGCTGTTTAGAATGGTGCTGTTTCATACTTAACCAATCATTTTATTAAGAATTTTGGAGTTCTTTTATTTGTCTTAAATTATAACAAAAATCTGGAAGTGTGTGGTGCTGTCCTTCAGGCCAAGTTATAGTGCATCTTTTGCATTCCTGTGTTGCTCATAAGGATCTTGATTTTTAAAGTTTTGTTTGGAAGGAGGTGGTTTTGATGCCCTCCTCCTCCTTTGAAGGGTCAACATGTTGATTTTAGTACTGAAATTGTGACACTGGAGTTTATCTGGAGTTCATCTGGATGAATAGCTCATGACAGATATAAGTGATAAAGAAGGCAAGTGTTGGATACTTCTGTTATGGTATGGGTCTTGCACCTTATGCTTAATAAAAATAGGCTTGGATAATTACATGGGATGTTCTTCATCCCAGTCAATTTTCTTCTGTCCTCCTTTGAATATTGACAGATTCTTTAATATAAAGATGCACTAGAGGTAAGTGAATATTCAGTTATGTTTTGTATCAAAAAGGCATATCTCTGGACTGTATACTTCCTGCTTTCACTGAGCAGCATCTTAATTTTTGAGGTGTAAATTTTTTCCCTTCTGTTTAGATTTAGTCTACATAGAACTGTGTTTTTTCATGCTTTGTCTTCTGAACCTTTCTGTTGGATTTCTAATTCTTTACCTAATCTGATGCTGCAGCAGCCTTTTTCAGGTCATCATTAAGAATGAAGCACTAGTTTTATATGAAGGCAGTTTTACTAGCGCTTGCCACTGCTGCTTTTTAGTCTTGATACTTTTAATTATCAGCAGCAATGTTCTCATACTGAGCAGAGATCTTCCCCGAGTTCCACAGGGATGCTTGTAATCCTCTTGTTTATACTAGGCCTACTTAATTTAGAAGGCTGCTGACCATACTAATAATTATTCAACTTTCAGTGGCATAACTTCTGCATTTTTTAACATTGAGTTTTATCTGCCAGTATATTACCTGTGCATCATGGTTGATTAGCTTCCAGTTGGTTACATTTTTGGTCTTATGTACTTGACTAACCTATGACTATAAACTTTTTTACTTTCTTTTTCAGCTCATTAGTTAGTTCCTATAAATGTTGCTAGCTCTATGGAACCTTGAAGCATCCTGCTGTTAATCTTTTGCTGTGTTGAAGTTTCATTACATATTCTTAGTTCAAACTTCCTGTTTCTTAGCTAGGAATAAAATATTTAAAGGAAAATATAACTGAAATCTTGAAAATATATCTGCAGTGTTGAAATCATGGCTTTTACTCAACTGTTAGCACCAGGTCTATTCCTGACAGAAGTACTCTAAATTTAGCATCCCCAAATAAAATGTTTTAACTGCGTGCTTGTCATAAAAGCACTTTGACACCATCTTCCACTAATTCTGGCAAAGCATTTTTGCCCTTTACGGTCTTTCTAGAGAGCTTAATCTATTATGTGAAATCAGCCCGTTGTAAAAATCAATGGAATTGATATACTTTTAGCTAATGTATTAAAGAGCTGGCTAACTGCTCTATTATTCACTTTTTGATTACTTAAATACAGTTTTGCTCTATGAAATATGAAGCTTCTTTAGGGGCATTTACTTTCAGCTAAATTGGAAACTTGTGACTTTGAGCACTGCATAAATTATCTCATGCATGTGCTGTTGTAGTAATTCCCAACTCATGGAGGCATTCTTATCATTGGGTTCACATAAAGGTCTTTTTATAACCCACAAAAGAGAATTAGCTTGAATTCTAAAGCCCTGGACTCTGCATATTAGTGAGTGATGTTTTGTAGTTCGTAGTAGGAAAAGCAGTTTTGGTTCCTCCTGTCTTTGACCAACGGAACTGAACAGTCAGCATGGAAAAGGTGTGTTTAGCTCATAATCTCAGTTGTCACTGAAAGCAAATGTGCTTGGAGACTTGGTTAGTTAAGAAAAGGTACCCTTGGCAAGTGAGTCTCCCTAGACTGGCTTATGAGACCATTTACCAACCTTTGTTCTCCTGTTGAGAAGGTACTGCTAGAGAAGAACAGTATAAAGCAGAAGCAGTTTGCTACTGTGGAAGTTCAGACTCTGGGACGAGATCATGTACAGCTGGTGTGAAATTCATCCTTAGTTAAGGAGGGAAGTGTTTTCATACTTGTTTTTTTCTTGTGCCATGCTGGTATCAATTTCCAGAAACTTTACTCTGTTAGAAAACTTATCAAAAAGATAAGCCAGTTCAGTGTTTTGCTGTCTAGTTGATAGAACGTTAGCATCCTTTGGAGGCAGAATGTGTGAACTGCTCTTTTGTTATGTAATTCTCATCTTGCTTTATAAGACTTGGTCCTGCAAATTGCAAGCCAATATTATATTGTAAACTTTTTTGAAAAATTTAGTTGATTTTCACTAGTACTAATATTGGTTAAACTGTACCAGTGGTAGAATCTCTAGGAATTATAATTTTTGATGGGATTTCTTACTGTAGATAAGCTCTTATCATTTTTTGTACTAATAATATTTCTCTGTAATGGGATTCAGTACTATTTTCATGTTGTGTTCCAATATATCTTCCTGTAACAGAGTTCCTGAGGTGTAAATGAAGTCATATGACAAAATTTGTCATCCTGGTTATGTGGAACAATTGAGTCAGGATGATATTCAGCTTCTAAGTTGCTTGTGAAAACTTGTTACGGGCGAGAGAGAGGGTATGTCATGTTCTTTGACTTTTTATTTTTACAGTGCATTAGAATAGACTCCAGAGTTTCAGCTGGTGCTTCCTGTCAGCCACAGGAATGATGATAATAACAGCGCACATAAATATCTCACAGTAAGTAGTTTGACAGGAGGCAGGAGTAGTGGTCTGATTTTACAGGCACCACATGACAAAGGCCAACAGAACCTGAAGAACTCGAATCCCAATCTGTTTACTTTTCCATAGCCATGGGTCATTTTTATCTTATCTCTTTTTCACGCCTTTTAAACCTGCACTTAGTATGCTAGTAGTGCTTTAGTGCAAATTGTGAGTGATAACCAGAATTATGCTGAAAATTAAAGGGAAAGTGATAATGCCAGGGTTCTTCCAAGGAGAGGGAAACAAATTTTGGGGTTGGACTTTTGATTTTGCTTTTCTTTTTTAAAAGGCTTTGGTTTTTTGTATTGTTTTGGGGTTTTTTGTTTGTTTTTCAGGTGTCTGTGAGGAACAAACCAGGGGATGGGAATACTGGTAACGGGTTGGAATCAATTGTCAGGATATATAGAGAGATTTGAAAGTGCTTATTACATACCTGAATGGTGAAGCCGACTGAAAAACAGAATGAAAAATGGATCAAATGACCATGGATGTCTATAAAGACAAAGAGGTATTTAGTATTGGTCTGAATCACAGAAGGTGCTGAGTTGGAAGAGACCCACAATGATCTTTGAGCCCAACTCCTGCCCCTGCTCAGGACCATCCCCAAGAGTCACACTGTGTGCCTGAGAGCATTGTCCAAATGCTTCTTGAACCTTGTTAGGCTGGTTGACCACTCCTCTGGGGATCCCAGGCACTTCCCATGCCTGACCACTCTCTGTGTCAAGAACCTTTTACTGATGTCCAACCCAAACCTCCCCATACACAGCTTCAGGCCATTCCCTCATGTCCTGTCACTGGTCACCACAGAGAAGAGATCAGTGCCTGCCCCTCCTCTTCCCCTCACAAGGGAGTTGTAACTGCAATGAGGTCTCCCGTCAGCCTCCTCTTCTCCAGGCTGAACAGACCAAGTGACCTCAGCTGCTCCTCATTCAGCTTTCCCTCAAGGCTCTTCACCATCTTTGTTTCCCTCCTTTGGACACTCTCTAATAGTTTATTGTCTTTCTTGTATTGTGGTGCCCAAAAGCTGCACCCAGTGTTCAAGGTGAGGCCACTCCAGCACAGAGAAGAGCAGGACGATCTCCTCCCTTGACCAGATGTCTCCACAACAGTGTTCAAGAATGAGTTTAACTACCAGGTCAGGGTGAGCAAGGACTAAGATCAAGCATAAAGCTGTCTCTCACCCCAACCAAAAGTGGTTAACAAGTAGATGTAATTTCATGAGGTCAATTTTAACTTTTCTAGATGTTACTTTTTTAAAAATAAAGAAAACAAACCACATGTACAATAGGCTTCCAAATCTTCTGATAGTCCAAATGCATATTAGTTGTGGGTGAGAAAATAAGATTGATCAGAGTTGTCTTTTCACTCGGTGACATTCATCAGTTTGATTACCACTATGAATAATTTAGCATTAAGAACAGCCCAGGCTCTTATGTGCATATCCTGTTCATTATGTTTCTGCATTAAATACATTCAATTGAGAACGTTCACTGATGGAGCACTTTTAAAGTATCTTTAAGGACTCATTTAGGTTAAAATTAAACTAATGGATTTATTTAATTTTCAGTTCGTTATGTACTCAGGGTAATTGGGATTGATACACTTTTCAAACAGAGAAGCTGAAACCTAATTTTAGGTGCAAAACCGAGCTTTGACTATTGTTTCAAGACAGTACTTCTGTAAGGAGTTACTTCAGTTTCTCCTGATTGGAATATTACTTTCGATGTCCAGTTTGTGAGTTTGCCATATAGAAGTTAAGTATGCATTTTCACATAACTTGTTTTTTTTAGATCACTTTGTGGTTTTAAACTCTACTGTCTATAGTGTCATGTGAACAAATCAAATATCTGCTGTCTTTATCTTTGAAAAACGGTTGAAGACAGCACACCAGAGCAGTCCTGTCCCAAAGAGAAACTTGAATAACAGCTCTACTTAAAATAGCAAAGAAAACCCCTGCCCCTGCTAGCAGTGAGTAACTTTGTTTGCCCATTTTCCAATATACTCTTGCATTTTTTTCTTCAGGACTTGCTGATCAGAAGTTTAAGAAGGATAGGTACTTGCATTAGTAATAGTTTAGTAAGCTCATTTTGTTTTCAGTTCCCAAATTCTTTAGATAGTGTTCACATGATACACATCATACAACAAATATTAAGCTTCCTAATGTGCAGCAGAGGTGCTATGATTTCAATACATTTATTTGAAATACATATTTCAAGAAAAAAGAAACTCACCCCTTAAGGCCCTCTGCCTGCAAAGAACGGTTATAAAGTTGAAAAATTTTTTCAGGCTCATGTTTCTAAATATTTGATTTTACGGTTTATTTTTGTGAACTGAAAGTCTCAGAAATGGCATAAAAAATACGAAGTTGTTCAATAACTTTAGGGAGTAGGAAAGCACATTACCACCTCCAGGAGCCTTAATGCAGGTCAAAAATACACTTTTTGTACCTTCTTATAATCTTTGAAAGGCCTTTAGAATCTTATCAAGACTTGTTCCTTGCTCCAGCGCTGTGTGTGTAAGAAGGGTTACAGATACGATAGTAAAGTCCAGTAAGTTAAACCTACATTTGCTTGAGACTTAGCTTTAATCTGATTTTCTGGCCTGTTAGAACAGCCTGGTAACCTTTTGGAAATGTGGTCTGTGAGAGCTGTGAGAAAACAACTCCAAGCTGCTGAGTGGTCCCTTTCCTTCAACTTCTACTGTGGTTAATTGCGCACTGAAGTGAACAGGGAGAATTATGTGACAGGAAGGGTGCTCAGGAATTCTTCATTCTTTGTCAAGTTCGCTGCTAAAACAGAACAAAGTGGGGCAGCTTCTGCTATGATAGATGGCTTACTCATCAAAAATGTTTTAGTTGATTGGGGCTTTTTTTTTCCAGCATCATATTGGTTTTACGTATGGTATCACAGGTTTTATGAACATTGGAATAAAATAATTTCAAATTGTTTAGATCAGCATCATCCTTAAGGACATGTTAGGCTACACAGAGTTCCAGAAGAAAATGATTGATAATCTAGTCTTCAAAACAACTAATGTGCTGAGAGCTTAAACTTTTTCTTAGTAGAGCTTTAGAAAAAACAGCATTCAGTATAGGTTTTGTGTGCTCTAAAATTTGTATTTGATGTTTGGCTGTGAATAGATTCATTGAATTGCTGTGAGCTGCGTTAATATTTTATCACATCTAAAGTTGTGTGTTGGTGGTTAAAATACTACTTGGCTGTATAAATGTTAGAGAGAAAAGCATTGGTACTGTGACTGTCCAGTAACACTAACAGACTTCTGCAGGAAATATTAAGCAATCCATCAACTCTTGTAAAAGTGCAGTTGGAAGATAGATACTTAAATGTGGTACACCAAAGCACCTGAAGAAAATCTTAACTTGGATGTTTGAAAGGCGTATGGTACAGCTATTTTTTTTTTTTTTTTTTTTTTTGCTATTACAAATTCAAATGCTATTTCATAATATTATTCACATTATTCTGCTATGGTGTCGTGTCATCAAGTGAAAAAGAGTTTAAAAACCGTGAAGAATTCTATGAGTCTACTGAGCAACCAGAGCTGGTTAAAACATTTTATAGTAATGAATACATTGTGTATGCAGACTCAGCACAAAACTTTTTTTCTCTAGCAAAATATACATGTCAAATCCTATATCTAATTTTGCACTGCAATTCTAAATCATAAAATCTTTATACCTGCAGTAGTTAATTTAAAAAAAAATTACCGTAACCAATGCCCACAGGAAACAAAGTAATCTTGTATATTGAATTTGTTAAATCTTTAAAAAAAGAAACCCTACAAAAACCATTAAACCAACTCCCTTGTTACTAGACATTATTTATTTTCTTTCCTTTCTTCCTTATGTTTCTTTCGTTTAGTTGCTTTTGGATCTTGCAGAGCTGTCAAATCACATCTTTTATTCTGTCTTTCCATGTCCAGGAAAACTAATCACTCTCCTGCAAGCAGTTAATGCTTGAAATCTGCTGTATGCAAGAAACCAATTGACCCAATCTCAGCTGGGATCTGATTCATGAAAGTACAACAATATGTAATTTTCTTGCTTTGGATCATATCAAAGCTTTCTTACGCAGTTTTAGACTATCATGACTATTCATTCTTTCACCCAAATTGTGCTTTCCCAAACACAGAAAGAACTTCTAAGAGCTGGAAACAATGGTTTCTTTATATTTTGTGGATGTTATGTATATTTGAGAGGCATCTGAGGACTCCTTTTTTAATCACATTTTCCTCCGTATGGAAGACTTCATAAAACATCTTGGCTTCTGCCAGGAAAACAATGCCTTTTATTTGTTTGGTTTTTTTTTTATGGCATACCTTGTGCTATTTACAGTAGAGTTGAATAGCAGTGAGTTGAGGTCACTAATTTTAACTAATCTACTAGTTCAGGTAACTAGTAGTTTTAATCAAAGAATCCACAATGGAGTTGTTTTTAAGGTGAACAGACTTCCTTTATGACCACGTTTGTGCAGAAGAGTTAAATACCATGCACATTAGGCACTTATTTCCAAATCAAATATTTGACCTTGCAATCTTCATAGCTACATTTTCAACTCTGTGGCTGTAAAAGTACTTGAAACCAACTTTTTTACAACCAAACCATCTTTTATTGCAGAGGCGAATGAAATTATGATTCACTACCGCTTCCGTTGGCAGGGATGAGCTGTATGGTATATTTCTGTGGAGCAAACCCAAGAAGAATTTCTCATTATTTGAAGAGGCTGTTTGCTGCATTATCTGTCACTTGTAAAATGCTGTCTAATTGTTAGCTTAAAACAGCTTACATCAACTATTGTTGTAGCACACCACCTTAAGTGTCCATAATTTTTGATTTCTCCATTTCTTCCATTTGTTTGGATATGTAATGAGTGGTTGGGTGTATGATCAATTTTATGCAGAAGAATGTGGTAATGATTCAAGAATGAGAGTGGAGAAACATATCTGAAAGAAATCAAAATAATAGAAATTGCTAGTAATTTGGGGTTTTTGATACATGGTTTCATATGTCTTAGAGATCTGGCTGTTTGAAAGTGAAGCTCAGTGTTTTCCAGAAAAACATCACTTTTAGTGTAACTGAAGTATTTAAATTTTTGAAAAAAGGAAATTACCTCAAAGCCAGCTAACTGAGAATGTTCATTTTACTGTACTGGTGCTTGGAGACTATCCAAAAAAGATGTAAGGTCTTGAATTTTCCTTTGCATGTGAGTTTTGGACATAATTTAATTGACTAAAAATATTTCAATGTAGTTTTGAATAACTTAATGAGTCTCTTTATGTTTTAGCAACTTATTACATAAAAGGTAAACTAGGTTATGTCAGGGAGAGAGACAAGACGTCTTTAAGAGCAAAGTGAAGACTGGCATATTTGAAGTAAATTGAAATCTAGTTATAATCAGGCTTCTTGGAGAGAAAGTCATTACAATGGCCCAACTGACCAACACTGTGTTTAAAATTTCCATGTCCAAGTCTTAGGTTTTGAGGAAAGGAGTTTGGCTGTTTGGTGGTGGCTGGAACTGGAGAAGTTTAGCCAGTCTCACACATACTTGTTGAAGAATTATCTTCCTTTTCCAGATGGGATTTGTTTCATATGGAAGGGTAAAAAACCAAAAAATATTTATGAAAACTTGAATGTTTATGGAGGAACATAACTGAAAAGTCTCCAAGCTTATGAAGTCAACTGTGTGTAGACTAGAGAAATTTTAAAACACTTCTGTGTTAAGACTGTGTGTATGTCTGAATATCTTTGTATCCACTGTAAATGAAGGTTTATGGAGGAAATACTGTTTTCTGTTCAGCTTCAAAAAGAAAGCTTAAGATGTATAAATAATTTTTTTTTTCATTGCTCCTTCAGAAGAGACGGAAGTTAAAGACAAAATTTTATTACAAGATTCGCAGAAAGTGAATACATGAAACTTGAAATCTATTGGCTTTGCCTGCCAAGTTGTATGGATCAAATGTCCAGACTTAAGTGATGGGAAGGGCGTTTTCCTGGGTGTACCACCACTGGCTGGGGTTCTGTTCCCTGCCCACAGTTTGTCTGGTTTCCGATTGTATGTCAGATATTGTGACATCACGCCTTGTGATAGTCCTTTTTGTAAAAGCTAATAGTGTTTTTTACTTGAAGCTTGCCCCAGTCAGGCAACGAAAATAATTCTGGCTGGAGATGAAGAGTTGCCTTTTTGGGACAGTTTGATCTCCTGCTCTGTTCACCCTCAGCCCTCCATCATTCTTACCCTGTGCCCCCACCTGAATTTGTCGATGACTTTTAATCATCATTGTAGATGACCCCTCTTGCTCCAATTTGTAGATGACTTTTAATCGTACTTGATGGGCAAAAATCCCCAAAAATTGGCACAATTTTGGAGAAAATTGAAGAAAGGCAACTCTGCAGTTACCTGTTGTTTTCTAGCCTGACAGTTCAGCAGTGAGCCTCACTTTTGACTGTCCAGATGGAATACCTAAGCCTTGGAACAAACTCTTAGCATTTGATACCTCTTGATGATTTGGTAATTAGGAGACATAAGGCAGGTGTCATAGTATTGTGAGAGGAATGGACATTTTGGAGGTGGAGGAATAAAGGAGAGCTTGTAAGGGGCAGCAGCAGCAAGGTGCTGAGGTTATTGCTGTCTGTGGGAGATAAACCCGAAAGTTCTGCTTTCCACGAGGCAGCATAAATTGTTTTAACAAGGTCTGTTTGCACATAGACTGTAATTTATTTCTAAGCATCAACATTCTGTCAGTCATTTTTTTTCCAGTGTGCTGCGGCTGGTGCTGCAGCTGGTCCTTTTAAACTACAAAAAAAGTATCCAGCTGCTGCTATGCAGTAGTGTTTTAGAAGAGCATAGTGGTTAAACCAGTCTGCTTGCATTAATGAATGGTTGATCATGTTTCTTCTCCCTGAAACAAAGTTTCCACAGTTTGCTTAGGAGCTGTTTGGTCTGAATTTATGGAAAGAGTTATTTTCGTATTTTTTATTCTTCATGGGAATAGTTGAAAGCTGCTTGTAGAAGAGACAATTAGCTGATAAAGTGGATATTTTGTAAGTGTGACATCTCCTGTTCCTTTGTTGGAAAACCAAAGAGAAGCATAGGAGAGCAGACTATAGACACAGTGAGGAGAAGATTAATGTATTGTTCATGCATGTGAAGTAAGTTGATGTAATTAGGAAGAGAGATAACCTAGGTTATTTGCTTTCTGAATTGCATGAGGAAAAGGAAGGAGAGAATCTGAATTTACTGTCTTTGTGCTAATATTTCCTGCACTAAAATTAAACTGGATACCTTACCCTTATTGGGAAAACTGAGATTTCTTTCGTAACTGTGACAGTTACTTGTACAGAAGAGTGCTGTGAGAGCATTAATAAAGTAACTGTCTGCAGTTCAAAAATTTAATAAAGGAGCTTTCAAATTCAGTTGTTGGATGTTTAGTTATGACCTTGTTTCTTTGGTGGACATGTGTTCTACACTGTAGTGTCATAGAAACTATTAAGAAAAACTTCTTATATTGCAAATAATAATATAAAAATAATATTCTTCACTTTTCTGAATGAATGCTAGTAGCTGATATGATTTTAAAGACTTGACTGTTACTAAAGTGAAATGTTAATGTAAGAATGGATGTATTTTTAACATTGTACCCTATATTTTCATTCCAGTTTTTACCTGAATTATCTGCTTTTTGTGCACTTAATATATAATATTATAACAACTTTCTTGGCATAAACCAGTGTAATCATGAAAGGAGTTGGTTACTTCACACCTTGAAATTTAGAAATCCTAAGAAAAAGTATAGGTTGTCTTAGAGTATATTGTAACTTTTTTCATCTGTTGGTAATGGTACCTGAATTACATGTTTATGTTGGTCTTCTAACAGGGATTGCACTGCATGTTAGCAAGAAAATTCCAAATTGCACGTAATATAAAACATTCTGCTACACTCAAATTTCCTGTCATTCTGGTGTTCTGAGTCACTGACATACTTTTCAAAGCATTATAAGTAAATCACTGGGTCATGTTTTTGAAATACTGTAATGTTAGCTCCTCAACTTGGAATTATTTCAGTAAGTATGTAACTTGTAAATAGTCAAAGGCTAGGCCTCTGCTTTAAAAAAATAACCCAAAATCTGATAATGAGGCATTGCTTTATGGAAAACTATTGCAGAAGTAGATTACCTCAAAAAGCAAATATTTGAGATTGAGGAGAATTGGGATTGGATGGCATGAGTGATGCTACCAAGCATCTTTTAGCAGATAAAAGTAGATTGCATTGTGTTAGAATTAGAGGCTTTGGCAAGTGTTCATTGTGATTTCAAAATAAAGGCAGACAGGTTCTGGGCAACATGAAACCTGTAGGAAAAGGGAACAGAAAAGTTGGCAAGAGAGAAAAAAATGTAAATGTGTTGCTCTAGAAGATAACAAAAATATTTAAATGACTAAATAGCGTTTCACTATTTCTATTATCAAATTGTGATGTTACAGAGGTATAGCAAGGTAATTAGTAAAAGAGACGACAAATCCATGGAAATGTTGACTGGGGACCATTTACCCATTGGCAGGTAAAAGTTTTGACTAGCATGGTTTGCCTGTCTAGCCAATTTCAGGAAAAAAATCAGTTTCCTGATTTTTTTTTTTCCTTCTTCTTCCTGCCCCTCTTGACTGACAAGGGTAAAATTTATTCTTGACATAGGATTTAGTTTGTGGGAAAATATCAGTGGGATCTTTGCAAGATCTGGGATGGGTTTATATGCCCCAGTAAAATAGGCACATTCTCTGCTTTCATTTACAGCATAGGGCACACCAATATAGTCCTGAGGTGTGTTGGAATAACGGGAGGTGGGAAAGACAGTTTATGTATTTGGATAAGACATGATGTCTCGTGAGCAAGAAGTTATATGGTATTCCAAACCATGGACCATATATAAGAAGTTAGATGTACATGTTCATTAAATACTTTTAATTTTCTTTTACGTTCATGTGCTGAAGATAACACTGAACTATAAGTCTCTTACAAACTTTTTTTGCCGTATTCATTCTTGATGAATAAGCAGAATGTCATTAAGGTTTGGAAAATGAAATTTAATTTTCCATTCAGTATGTAATTTTCCCATTAATGTGGAAGGTTGATAAGGCTTTTGCTGAAAGGATCATATTTAAGTCATCATATTTTTATTTAGAGTTTATTTAGAATTTATTTAGAACTTGCTTTTTGAAAATGTGCAACACTTTTTGCTACAAATCTAAGAGCAATGCTGACAAATCACTGGTTTGAGCATTCTTGGTCTGTAGAACACTTCAGCTTGCAAAGCAAATAACCATTCTCAGCATCTGCTATTTTGAAGCTGATGAAGCACTTGAACTACTACTAACAAGTTGGTTCTTCTTAATTTTATATCAAAGTATTTTGAAGCTAAACGTTCTTCTGTCATCATGGGAATCCAGCTCAGGTATTTTGACAAATGGATGATTTTCTGTTTTGGTGGGAGCCTCACCTGGAGGCAGTTGCAAGCCTGAGGTTTTCAGTTGCAGAGGAAGGAAGGTTTTAGAAATGCTGTTTGAGCTGTCACTGCTTTCTCTAGTTTAGTTACGGTGTTGAGTTGGATTTGAGTCTTTGAAATATCACAGTACATTTCCTAGCTTATACAAAAAAAGATAGTTGATACTTTCCACCTGAGCCAATGTTAAGGAGTCATTTGCAAAGCATATAACTTAGTCAAACAGTTGAGCTGAGAGCTGAATGAGTTGAGGGGCTTTGTTTTGGACTGTCATAAGGTGGGCAGAAGTGTTGAGAGCTCCCTGCTTGCTTTGCTGCGTGACAAATTAAACATTTTGGGGTAAGTGGTTTAAAACAGTATAGTAATTCCAAAGATTTTTTCCCATGTGTTTAAAGGAATAAAAATAATTCAGTGTTGACTGAACAAAAGTAGTACAATAATTTTTTTTTTCATTTAACTGTATTTTTAAAAGGTGCCTTCTTAATTTTGATGCTTGCTGAAATGTTCTATAGCATAGCAGACCCCACTTATCAAATAAAAAGTTCAGATTTTATTATTCTGTAAGACATAGTTCTCAATATCCTGGCCTTCCTTTCAGCATAGCAGGTGCTCAGCCCACTTGTTACACTATTTTATCTTTAGTAACTTTGGTTTTAGGGCCTGATTAGAAACTTAAACATTCTGCATGTTTTCATATTGCTGCCTAGCTTTTGATGTACAGTAGGATGAGCTTCTATACAGAAGATTCCTGTTTCATCTCTTTCTGGAATATTCAAGCAAGAATTATTCCTCAAGCCTGAATCAGTCAGGTGTTTAGGGAAACAACTCATGTCTTGCCAGTTACTGAAAATGCTTAATGGTCAAATTCATATGTGGATAACTGATGGAGATTTCCAGTAATGAAAGTTTCTCAGACCCTGAAGCATTCTGCCAAATATCAGATTAATAATCCTTTCCTCATGATGTTATGATGTAATTAACAATATTTACGGCCCAGCTGCTAAAGAGCTGTTTAAATTGAGGTGGAAAACTGATACAGAATAACTGAAAAACACTGCAGAATTGGAGAAAATAGAAGATATAATTACCACGTAATAGGCATGTTGAGATTTAGTGTAAGAACAGTGGCAGCTCTCAAAATTTAAGAACTAGGTTGTTAGCTTCATGAGTCTACCCCTGCTGCTGAAGTAAAGTCTTTTCCTGGCTATTCTTTCCCTTGTTTAGGCAAGTATTGTGAAATAGATTGCAGAAATTTCTTGATTGCAGTATATTTCTGTGTTGAATTAGCTCTAATCTGTACTCAACTGTGATGTTGTCAGAAAGGAGTGTGAGGCTAGAGCAAATGCTTAGGGACTAGGGGATGTTATTATGCAGTCCTTGAGCTGCAGTGCTGATTTTCAGCATTCTTGACTTTTTTTTTTCACTTGTTTTAAGCATGATATATACTTATGTATGAGACTGCATATCTTGTTTCCTGCATACTGAAGTATCTTTTGGGTTTGTGCTTGTAAAAAGAAAGATGTTGCAAACAGCTGACTGACTCAGCAATTAGTAAATCAAGTGAAATGGGATATTTCTAGGAAGAAACCTGAAGGTTTGCAGCATGATTTGAGAAACTGTGGGCTGGATTGCTGCATTGCCAAAGGCTGCATTAAAACAGCAGTGCTTTTTTTAGAAAAGCTAATTCATTGGGTTATTGTCGCAGTTTCCTCATCCTTGTTTTGACAGTGTTAATAGCTCTCAAGATTCTGTTTCAACTACCTGAAAGTAGTTACTGACTTTACAAAAAAGGGACAAGAAAAAAATTAGGATCTGTATTACTCACTGAATCCATTGTTTTGGAAACTTGATAACGTAATGTTTCCTGTGTTCCTCCATGGTAAACAAAACTTCCTGAATTAGGGACCATTATCTCACCTGAAGCCAGAAAAGGTTTGCCTGCTTTATTTTACTTAGAAGAATGGAATATTTTGTTGCTGTTGTTGATTAAAGTGATCTTCCTACTCTTGCAAGTGAGAAATGATAGTCATTTGTCAGCTCAGCCAAATTTCAGACACTGTTGCAAGCAGCAGAGCTTTGCCTGGAGGCAGATGCATATATCCGAAACTAGAATTTCTGTGGGAGGGTTAGTATTTGTGCATGAAGACATATGCTCAGCCAAGCAGTTTGTTGGTTTGGGTATGTTTTCTCCTGCTGACACTGACAGACAGTCTTACTGAAAAGCTTTAAATCTGGCAGAAGGCAGAAAACCATTCCCTCTTCACTATTTATTTCCCTCACCACAAAATTTTGTTTTTAAATAGAGCATTAATATTTTTAAAGAACTGAGTACCTAGACCAGACTTTTTTTTTTCCCCTGGGGAGGTTCTATGTATTACTTCTGTGCCCTAGCGTAGCGTAAAAGCTTTTTTCTAAAGGTTTACTTTTGTGTACTGTGAACTTAACTGTTTCCTGAGTTAAAGTCCTCCTAATATGCAATGTGTTGTTTTGGACTTTGGAGTTATGATATGCTTGTTCACCTCTTAAACAGCTGTCTCTAAGATTTCCATTACTTACTGTGGGCTAATATTGTAATGTGTGAGAATATAAGACTTAGTAAAAGCTTGTGGACAAGAATACAGTTTTCTCATTTTCCTCTTTGATTAACAAGTGCTAATTACATAATGCAAGAAACTACTTCCTGTTTGATTTGTGAAGGGTTTTTATTATTTCATTTGGTTCCTAAGTCAGTAAATATATAAACAGCCTTTTTTAGCTCTGTATACAGCCACAAATTATTTTGTTTAGAAATCTAATATTTATATTTCTTTTGCAATGAGGCTATAGAGCTGAATAGACAGTAGCCTGTCTCATGCCGGAGTGCTGCAAGAAATGATTTCTCAGTGTCTAAAGAGACATAATTGGATATGTGGAGCAGTGGTTTTACTTGGGGGATTTTCTACCACTTAGGACTTTGTTTGTTATCTTTGTGAGAAAATATTAATATCATTGAGGTCCTTTGTAAATGTTGAGAAGCATTGTGTAAATGTGACATTTGCTTTTGCAAATTTACCGGTTGATTTATTTCAAGTACTGCCTCTTGTGAATGGCAAGTCTTAGGATCTTGCTAAGTTACCTCCCCCTCCCACTTTTCTCACTCTAAGTAATGTGCTATCATTCCTGCTATTATACTCCCTACGTGTGAACTCAAAAAAATCTAAGCCTTTGATTAGAAGTAGAATAATTCTGTAGTTCCCTTTCTCTGCATATAGGACAGAGTTGCTGTAACTTTATCATCCCACAGTTGTTAACACTTGCAAACTGATTTCTTGGCCCATGGAAGGCCCAGGCTGTGATCTTTCAAGTACTATTAAAGCAGTATATTTGAATGTCTGTAATTTTGCATCCCTCTGATCATCTCTGAGGTAATGGGAAATATTTGTAGTTGTTTCACTCTGTAGTTCCATTAGTAAGTATCAGCAGAAATAAATAAAATGGATATGGAAATAACTCATGTACTTTTTTTTTTCCTTGAACTGTTCTCCCATGCCATCCACACCTCTAAGATTTACTACTGTCTTGCTGTTTTGCATCAGATCAGAGAAAGGGAGGTTACAGGTTATTCATTTGAATATTGCACCTAAAATAAAGCCAGTAGCTCTGCTGAAGCCCTCTGTGTGCTGTTGAAGAAAGCATTGATCATAGGGCCTGCAATTTTACAGAATGTAAAATTTATGAGGGCAGCTGTCATTGATTTTAATGTAGCTATGTATTTAGCTATTTTGTATTCATTATTAAATAGGATGTTTTTACTCAGTAGGTCTGGAAACTTTTAGTCTTTTCTCATGAGTTAGGGAAGACTAGAAAATGTTAAAGCACCATCTTTCTCAGCTGCAAGGACCCTCATTAATATGTTTGCCAGTGTTAATATTCCATACACTTTTTTCTAGTGGAGAACAGTATTCTGAAAATGGAAACTGAGCCTCATTTATAAAAACCAAGTGAAGAAATTCATGTTGTGTACATGGCTATGCACATGCATATATATAGGTATCTGGGGTTACTGCTGGTTTGTACCATGATGATTCTGCCTGGTTGCTGCTGCTTGGTCTAAGGCTGTTGCCATACTCATGTTTTCTGAGGAAGATGACTACCTGATCTGTTAGAGTAAGTGATAACCATCTAGTATCTCCTGAGCTTCATATGACTTGTGGTGAGGAGTTGCTGATGAGGTCCAAAGTCACTGCTCTTTACACAGGAAATGTGTTGTCTGTGGTGTCAGGGGTGTGCATCTGCTGCTGGTCTCACCTCAACTCATCCAAGCAAGGGGTGAAAGGACAAGAATGGAGTTGAAATTGGATAGGAAGGTGGACTTTTTTGAGCAAGTACAGCTCAGTCTTTATGTTTTCATAGCCTATTACAATAGAAGCATTACTGGAAAACTACACTACCCACTCTTTATAAACAAACAGGGCAAACAAAAAACTTTAGTTGACACAAAAATTAAAATTTTTTTGGTTTCTGCGTTCCTTCATAGTGAATGTTTTGTCAGTTGAGGGAACTGAGAGGTGTCTAATGCATTTTGCACTGTGGCTCACATCCTCCTTACACACCAGTGCTGGTTGCTTTGCATGCTTGTGAAACAATGAGGGTAGTGTTTCCTCGTGGCTGAAGAGAAGGTGCAGAGGGTGTCTGCCAGCTCGCAGCAGTCAACACATAACTCTTTGTTGATAGTCCCACTGGAAGGAAGCATGCCTGGATTGATGCTCTGTGCTCCTACTTAAAGCTGATGTAAGTTAATGCTATCAAAATAAACTGGTTTTGCTGATTGCCTTGATTGCCTTACTAAAGTTTTTGAATCATAATAGTTAAGAAAGATTTCTGTCATCTTTACAAACCTGCAGTGCTTCTCCTGATTTATGAAGAATTTGGGGTTTTATCTTTCTGGAGAGCATTTGTGAGGTTATAAAAGAAAGCTTTTTTTTTTTTTTTTTTTGAGTTGAACACTTCTGTATAGGTAGCTTGAATTATGAAAAAGCTGTTTCTTACTGTCCAAAGAGATTTAGTAGTGATGCTGAATATGACAGTAGACATTTCACTGGTGAGAGCAGTGGACTATCTTGTATTTTTAGTTTTTTCTGGTGCTTTCCAGAAGTGTAGTACTCTCAAGCAACATGAAAATGAGCTTTTCAGTAGTCTTGATTTGGGGGTACGGGTTGGGGTGCACTTCTAAAAATCATATTCACTTCAAAATACCTCTGTGGGTCCATCACTCTTGGTCCTTTTCATTCACTGCTTGTTTTGGCTTGTGTTGCTTTGAGTCCCTGTCCCCATGGGCAGCAGGAGGCCTGTGAGAGGAAGGTGCTGCTGCCTTGTTTGCATGGCTGTGTGTGCCAGAATCATTGCTTGCTTGGTGAACAACCTGTTAGTGAAGGCCAAGAAAAGTAATGACATACACTTTAGATGTCAGTCTGATCAAAGCAACTCTTATCTTGACAGGTTGTTTCCTAAGTTTTGGAGAGATGATGTGATAGCAGCGTGTACTTAACAGCTGTTAAACATAATTCCTCTCTTTATGGTTTTGCTGATTCTATTATAAATGATGCCTATGACTTTTTTTTCCAGACAAATAGCATGCAGGAAAAAAAAAAATCTTTGGATTGTCTCCATTAGGAAAGATTTATTGAAATGATTTTTTTTCCCCTTGCTGTCTTTCTGTATAAGATAAAGTCATGGAGACTTATGGAAAAAAAAACCTGTGATTGTTTTGTTGTACACGCTGTTTTTCTTACGTATTTTTGGTCACTTCAAGAAAAACAGCAAAAAGATGTGGTTTTCTCAGTGTTACAAATCTGTTTTCTCCAGATTTTAATGGCAGCCTAATAATTGAATGCTCTTCTGTTCAGTCTCTTGAACTGATTTTTCTGACCTTGTGCAGGGTCATAACACTGCATTGACCTGGTAGAAAAATAAGTTGATGCAATGGAGTTGGCTTCATACTTTATGGCACATGCATGATTTTGTGTGTGTGGGGAGGTGTTTCACTGAATACAAAGGAAATTGACTGCACAGACGAGAAGGGCAGTGTGACTAAAAACTCACACAGTCAATCTCTATTATATTTAGGAAGAGGTGAAAGTGGTAAGTGGGATGTGACAAGTTGGGATAGATATTTCACTGGACATAGATAGCTCTTGATTCTTGATTCTAGCTGGTTTTAATATTAAAGGTATCAGAAGGAAGTTCTCTGCATAATAGGAATGCAAATATAGAGACTATTCAGTATAGACACTTGAAAATGAGACAGTTATATTTTGCAATCTACAAACACTGTGGCTGTGAATCTGGTCAGCATATTAGAGTGACTGGCTAAAATTTGTTTAGGTTTAAATAAGTTTCAAATAATCCTTTCTTAATTTTCAAGTGGTTTGGCTGCGATAGAATTAATTTTTTTCTTAGTAGCTGGTACAGAGCTCTGTTTTGGATTCAGTATGAGAATGATGTTGATTACACACTGATGTTTTAGTTGTTGTTAAGTAGGACTTACTCTAAGTCAAGGAATTTTTAGGGCCTCACGCTCTTGACAGTGTGGGGGTATGCAAAAAGCAGGGAGGGAGCATGGCCAGGACAGCAGACCCAGACTGGCCAAAGGCATATTCCATACCATAGGACATCATATATATCAGCAGGAGGTGAGGGAATGTTAAATTGGCCTGGGCTACAAATACAGGCTATGTGGGGAGTGGTTTTGTTGATGGATGAGAAGCTCAACATGAGCCAGCCTATGTGCACTCACAGGCCAGAAGGCCAGCCATGTCCTGGGCTGCATCCAAAGCAGCGTGGGCAGCAGGGAGAGAGAGGGGATTCTGCTCTGCTCTGCTCTGCTCTGGTGAGACCCCACTGCAGTGCTGCACCCAGCTCTGGGGCCCCCAACAAGGAAAACATGTGCATCTGCTGGAGTGAGTCCAGAGGAGGGATACCAAGGTGACCAGAGGGCTGGAGCACATCTCCCATGTAGACAGGCTGAGAGATTTGGGGCTGTTCCACCTGGATAAGAGGGCTCTAGGGAGACCTTCCAGTGCCTAAAAGGAGCTAAAAGATAACTGGGGAGGGACTGTTTACAAGGACAAATAATTATAGGACAACAGGTAATGGCTTTAAACTGAGAGAGGTTAGATACAGATTAGATATAAAAATAACTTTACTGTGAGGGTGGTGAGGCACTAGAACAAGTTACCCAGAGAAGTTACGGATGGTCTAGTCCCTGGAAGTATTCAATGCCAGACTGGAAGGGGCTTTCAGTAACCTGTTCTGGAGAAAGGTGTCCCTGCTCACGGTGGAGGGTTGGAACTGGATGATCTTTCAGGTTCCTTCCAATCCAAACCATTCTATGATTTTGTGAAGATCAGAAATGCATAATCACGCCAATGTAACATCCTCTATAACAGGAAGCTTGTAGACTGGAGAAAGCCACATATGATACTGTTACAGAGCAAACTAAGGAAATACGGCCTAGATAAAAAAGACTATTTTAGGATGTGTGTAAACTGATTAGGTTAACAGTAGCCAGAGGTTTTTTCAGTAGTTCTTTCAGCAAGGAAAGCATATTGTATGGGATTTAGTATAGTTCTTTCAGCTAACTGTTCTTGTTCATACTGGCTAATTAGCATGTGGTTGTGAAATCAAAAGACAAGATGTGTTTGGGAATAAATGCAGTTACGCAAAGGTGGGATGGCAATTTAGAAAAATCTTAAACGTTGGAAAGGTGGCCTGGGAGAATAGGATTTGACTTAGAAGAATAAGTGAAATTATTTATATTTAGGTCAAAATAACGTAAAATACGGAGAATATCTGTTAAGTTCCTCCTGCCACCCCATTCCTCACCATGGACTATAAAATGAGAGGCAGCGCTGCAGTATTGTTGACAAAGAGGTGTGTGTATGTATTGGCATGACTAATTGGTGGTATAATCTGGAAGATGAGGAGTTGAACCTTGTGCTCTGTTCTGTGTTGTAAAATTCAAGTATTGTATCTGTTTTGGCCATTTTACTTCAAGAAAGATGTAGGCACACTTAATTTGTCTCAGGAGTGTAATGACTGATGATTTAGAAAAGGTGCTACATGCAGAAGGAATGATTGAATTGACATTTTTGTAACCCAAAGAAAAGATCAAGGGAAATAATAAGCTTCTGAGTATGTGGAAGCTCACTGCAGATAAGTGAACATCTACCCTTGGTAGCTGTGCCTTGCTACTACTGGAAACATGGGCCATTCCCTGTGTGTCCTCTTCTCACTGTCTGGTTTTTGGGTTTGTGCTTTTTAAGGACTGTTTCTAGTAAGTGTCTGGACAGCACTGAACAAAGAGCCTGATTCTTAGGATCCTTTGATGTAATATATAAATTAGCAAGCAAAATGACTACAGTAAGGATCTTCATCTAACCAGACAGATGATAGATAGATGATAGAGAGATACTTCAGTTTAAACTTTAGAGCAGATAGAAGAAAATTTGCCCCCAGGCTTGCCAACCACTTGGCCAGTAACAGACCAGTTTCCCCATTGGTAAAAATGGATTGTGTTCTCCTCCTCTGTAGGGCACCTGAGTTTTAGTGAAGAATCGTGCTATACAAAATGCTAATTTAACACAAGAAACATTCATTTTTGTGTGTGTGTAGTGCATGTTACAGTGCAGTGTGTATCGCTTAGTCAGATATATCATGGAAATCTGTTTAACCTCTTGAAGGCAAAAGCTAATTTGCTTTGATAAAGTAGGTTGGGTCTCTTCAGAATTATGTCATAATGTTAACATGTTCAGAAAAGAAACAAGCATGTTTATGTTAGGTTTCCTGCTTGTCTTGGATATGCATATGTCTTGGATCATATTTTTCTGGCTCTTTGAAACTTCCCTGTTTTTCAGATTTGGTAAAAATTGGTATAATTTCTAGGACATGTTTAGCCAGTTCTTTTAATAGTCAGACTTTAAGCCAAGACATTTTCCCCTTCTACTTTGGTATGCAAAAGATGGGAAAAGTGCCAAGTATTATATTTATTTCACCTACTTCAGTATTGGGGTAATTATTAATGATTAGATGGTTAACAAACACCTTTTCTATCACTGCCAATCTTTGCCTTCCTTACCATGAACTTCCTTCATACTGTCATATTACCAGAGTATCAGCATCTTTTCTTTTTCTTCTCCCTTGTACAAAGGTGTTCATCTGGACAGATACAGGTAGTATAGAGATAACAGTTTAAACAGGCAGAGCAAGAAACTTGAGTAACTTAGTAGGTTTAGATATAACATGGCAAGTGCAAGATACAAACT
The DNA here is from genome assembly GCA_013396875.1 of Vireo altiloquus. Classification (NCBI taxonomy): domain Eukaryota; kingdom Metazoa; phylum Chordata; class Aves; order Passeriformes; family Vireonidae; genus Vireo; species Vireo altiloquus. The sequence continues at coordinate 341,408 of VZRF01007601.1, forward strand.
TGAGTAATATATGGTAAATATTACCTGTGTAGGCAAATTACAATTGCATTTAAAATTGAACAAAACTCTCTTGAATGTTAAGACACATTCTTTACTTTTCAGCTGCTTAGAATTTCCTTCAGATGTTGCTGTATTAACTGGGCAAAGGCAGAGATTTGAAGGAATTCATTCAATATTGCTAAAGTTTTAACGAGTAAGACTTGGAAAGGCTCAGGCATCATCTTTCAGGTGTCACTTTTTTTTGTAGAAGTGAAAAAATGTTGCTTCTTAAGCGTCAAATCTGTGTTACTGTAATAACACCTCTTTTTTTACAAAAGCTGTCATTATAAATGCTAATGTTTAACTTGTGGGCGAGAGATGAAAGAATGTAAAAACCCTTACATATATAAACTAGAATATGTATAGGAAGATTTAGTCCAAAAGAGTGATCATCTGCAGAGCTGCTCATGTGAATGTGTGCTGTTTTTTGAGGAGGCTGTTTTCTTGCCTTACTGAGAACAATTCATAGTTTGTTGTGCTAAGTATTCATGATTGGATAGAGAACGACATATATAGAACTCAAAAATAGATAACGGCTTATTTGGGAGGACAGGCAGTCCTCCCACTTAAATCATATCATCTGGAAGGCTAAAAAATGTTGATGACTTGTTCCACCTCTCCACTCTACCCTGCATATGTTGTTTTCCTCACAAGCTCAGTTCCCTGCCTCTTTTTAGAAACAATCTTTGACTCCTTCTCCGTTGCATGGGATTTTAGATTTTGAAATCTTAAATGGGAACTTTCCTCCCCTTCCACCTCAAGCTCTGCCAGTACTAAGCTAGGAACTTATCTGAATTTCTGTTTTTCTTCTTGGGCAGCCTTAAGACCTTGCTGGTGGAAGACTTCGCTGGTGGAAGACCTCTTTTGCTTCTACGTTCATGTCGGAATGGCCTAGGCCAGTCTGTTGTTCTATGGTTCCTGCCACAGGTGCTCTACAGCAATGTGCCAGGATTTTGCCACCAGTGCTAGTGGACCATCCAGATGGCTGTAAACCTGCAGAGGAGGTGAGTACAGAATGTGTTCCAGGAATTTTTGGTGCTTTGGTCAGGTCTGTCGGCTTTGAGTCTGTCTGAGAGCAAAGGGAGCACTCAATGACTGCATGTGTGCCACTGCTCTGTCACTGGATTTCACTAGGTTTGTGTGGCAAGGCTCTGCTAGTGAGTTAGAGGCATCTGCTCTGAGAAGCTGCAAAAAACTTCCCCTGTGCCCAATGGAACCAATACCAGCCATCTCCCAAAGGGACCTGCCACTGGCCAAGGCTGAGCCCATCACTCAGTGGCAGAGTCTCTGGGTACTGTACAGGAAACCTGTGCTAGACTAGTCTGTTCCTGAAGGACTGCACCCTATGGAAGGGGCCCACACTGGAGCAGTTCGTGAAGAACTGCAGCTCATGAGAAGGGCTCAGGTTGGAGAAGTTTGTCAAGGGCTGTTTCCTGTGGGAGCAGGGGAGAAGTGTGAGTAATCCTCCCTCCCTCTGCAGAGGAAGGAGAGGCAGAGCGGGGATGTGATGAACTGACTGTGACCCCCATTCCCTGTCCCCCTGTGCTGCTGGGGCAAGGAGAAGGTAGAGAAAATTGGAAGCGAAGTTGAGCCCAGGAAGATGGGGGAGGGGTAGGAGGAAAGTTTTTTAAAGATTTGCTTTTATTTCCCATCCTACTCTGATTCGATTAGTGAATTGAGCTGATTTCCCTGTCTTGAGTCTGTTTTGCCTGTGATGGTCCCTGGTGAGAGATTTCTCCCTTATCTTGACCCACAAGCCTTTTGTTATATTTTCTTTCCCCTGTCCAGCTGATGAGGGGAGGGACAGTGAATTTTGTGGGCACCTGGCATCCAGCCAGGGTCAATACTCCATGTGCGTATTCCATATTTTACTGTTCCCTCAGCATCCTGTTGGACCAGTTTAGTTTTCTGCGGCTATTGAACAAGTGACCATAAGAAACCCTTTAGATATTAGTGCAGACCTGATTGAACCGTCACTGTGGTTGTCTCTGAGTATTGGGAAGTATAGTATTCAGTAGATAAAGGATGTCATTATTATTCCTAATTTTACCTTTACCATCTCAGTATATCTTGAAAAGAGTTATCTAGTCCAGTGAGCTGGAATTCAGATCAACTTTCCATCCAGATGACCTAAGAAAGCCTGAGTTTTATTTTCTGCGTTTCTGCAACAAACACAGTACCCTTAAAGCATCCTTGTCAGACAAAAGATGATTTATTAAACTACCACTGTGTAGTTGCTGGCTGTACAGTGAGGTCTTTAACAAGTGAGTACTCGTGAAGCCTCCTCTGTGTGTGCATCTCCCATGCTTTTTTTAAGCTTGATTGAAGCAAGTTGGAAAACTAAAGTTTAATGGGATGGACAGGCAAAGATGTGGTATGACAAGTCTATTTCCTTTGGCAAAAAAGTTTAACCAGTGCAGTTGTATTTAGTATGTTAAATGGTGTTCTGCACTTGGAATCATTGGTATTGACATTTTGTGCTTATTTTTCATCCTGTTTTTTTTTCTTTCCTGAAACCTATTAGTAGTTTTTCATAGATTAATTTTCACAGACTGAGTTCTGAAGGACTCTGGATCCAATTCTGAAGTTCAGGTTCAGCAGGGTAAAATGGAAAAAGCCTGTTTCATGTTTGAGTGGGTCCTTTTCCAGTCAGCTTCAAAAGATCTAACATTCAGTGCATCTAATTCAGTGCTTAAAAGGTATAATTAGAACATGTATCAGTTTAGAGGAGAGGAAAAATTATATCCAAAATTACTACCTAATACCCTTTAGTAGCAGAGGCTAGTAAGAAAAAAATTCCAGGGTAAAAAAAAGTAGAGCAAATTTTTTACTTCTGGGTTTACTTCTTTTGGCTGCTCAAGCGGTATCTTCACTGATATTTCTTTCATGGTAGCCCAATCCCCTCTTCTGTGATTTTTGACTTTAATGTTGAGTTTAATGAGATAACAGATTTGAGTAGAAATAAGTTCTGTTGGGGAGAATACCTGATCGGTCTGGGTCTGCGCTGAGAGACTGATGTGGCTGAATAAACACAATTGTTCTTGGTTATTTTTCAGTTGTGTCAGTTCTGTGATTAGGTTGCTTCGTTACTGTGTAGATTTTTGCTGGCAGAGCAGAAGGCTGGCATGTTGGAGTAGCAGCTGCTTATACAGTAATAGTGTGTTAATAAATCTTAAACCATGGTCTGGCTTCTCAGACATGTCTACTCTCTCTTCTTGTAAAGATTCTAATGCTTTCAGAGAACATGAAAATCTTTCAGAAAAGGTACTGAAAAGTAATTTTTAATGACTTGGAGCACAGAATTTTAAAAGATGTTTTAAAAGTATCTGAATCTCTAATCTGATTTAATTTTTAACAGTGATTTTATTTCTCAAATTCAGTGATTTTCAATTAAAATAGAGCTGAATTTCCAAAACAGTTCCATCATATTCCTTTCTTTAATGCTTTCTGACAGATTGACCTTTTTTATGGTGACCTGTTTGTCTCTTGGCTTCTAGTAAGAAGTTAATTTTGAATTGTAAAAAAGCTCAAGTTGCTACAAGCTTTATACTTTCAAAAATCATGTGTCAAATTAAATACACTAGCTATTTTTTCATGAAGTGCCTGACAGTTTCTGGAAAAGCAAAATGGCAAAGTAGTAAGCACCAAAGTATTTGAAGAAATTTAAGTAATTTAGTGAAGTCTGAAGCATACCTGCCATACTGAATTTTCTGCTGATTGTTTTCTCTATGCAACTATGCAGAAAATTGTTATCATCACACTTATAGGTAACTGCAGAAACAAGTGAACTCTTCCACAAAATAATCTTTCTACCTCAAATTGCATATCACACTTTTCAGATTTCTCTGGGCTGTTCTACAGTGCAACAAATAAGAAAGTCTAAATTTTGTTTTCTTTTTTACCGTACTGATGCATTTTCTATGTTTGCTATGGCTATTTTATTTAAGTTTGTCAAACCTTTTTCATACTAGGATGAAAACTTACAAGTTAGGCCAGATGAAAACCATGATTTGGAATCACTAGCTTTGAGAGTATAATCTTGAAATTTCATGTCTGAGTGAATCTGCCATTTTTCTTCTACAGAAAGAAATACTTAAGAAATATTTAAGAAATAAAACCCAGCTACATTTGAAAGGCATTTATTACAGAATAATGAAAATGTAGCATTTTCTTTTGAAACTTACTTTGTTTAAATAATTTCCATGGCCTAAGTGAAAACTTTTTTTTTACCATTTCATTGATTTTTATTTTAAAGCCATTAACATAATAGGACTGTTGTTTCTATAGATCTCAACTTATATTTTCCTGGTGCTGCTCTTGACCAAATGTGAACTTGAATGTAAATTTCTGTATTTTTCAATGAAGTTGAAAGTTGGGAAGAAGTATGTGCATGGTCAATTAAAATCCATGTGATTTGGCCCATATTTGTCTACTTTTACAGTTACAGAAATATATTTAATAGATGGGTGGATACTGTGTGCCCCAGGCTTTTTGAATCATATGGGTTGCTTTATATTTCTTACATAGGTGGGTTCTTCTGCCACTTTCTCCTCCTCTTCTTCTACAGTTTTGAGTCCAGCAGTAGCAGATAATTTCCATCCTGTCTCTACTTTACCCGTTTTCTTAATTTTTGATGTTATGGTAGCAAGCTGGGAGATGTAGATGTATGAACAATGGAGTAGGAGGGAGCATCTGCTTGCGGGGACCTGAATTGGTGATAGCTGCTCCCTGGCAGAGTTCAGGATAGTTTGCTTGCTTGAATAGCAGAGGGAAAAAGGCACTGAAAAGGAAAGGGAGAATAGAACTGTGGTGAGAATGTCTCAGTGTGAAACCAGCCTTTGCAAGCCTTTGTTTAAAATGGACAGTACTGATGCCTCTGTAAATTCTCTTGTGATGGCAGGCATCACAGGTCAGGATATAAACCTCTGTAGATCACCTGAAGTCTGAATTCTAGAGCTTGAGGTCAGTTCCTGTGGAAATATCAGTACCAGTGCTGATGACAAAGATGCCACAAGGACAAAGATCCAGGACTCTAGTCCTGAATAAGAGTCATTGCTATATTTTTCTGCTTGCAAACTATTCTAGCAACTTCTCCCATTCAGTTTCTTCTTGCCTTGTCCAGTCTTGGAAAAACTTCTCATGTTCTACAGGATTTCCAGAATTCTGCATTTATTATTCTGCCTTTTTAGCTTTTTATCTGACAGTTCTTTTATTTTCATTCACTTCTTCAGTTTAGAACCCAAAATAAGGATGTTGCCTACTTGAGAAATGAACTTTACATGGAAAAAATGATGGGTCTCGTGGTTGTAAAAAATCTCATTGTTTCCTTTTTGTACCATATGTACATTTGCATGGATTAACAATTGAAACAAAGGACTTAGAATTGTAGTATTTCTCAAACTTGTGTTGTCAGCAATCTCTGGAAAGACAGAGTTAAGAAAAACTGCATCTAAAACAAATGAATCTAAGGGGGTAAAGGGAAGGATGGATGTGAAGAATCTGCTCCTTAGTGCAGTACTGTGTGCGGTAATTAAGTACAAAACAGTTGTTAGCAGCAGAAGTTACCTGCTGAGCAGACAGCTTTATGATGTGAGAATAGGCTTATCTGGGATTGTATGCTCAAAAACTATATGGCCTTTCTGTATAAACACAGCCTTTTTCTCTCTAGGTAGACTTTTTATTTGCCTATAGATATAAAGCACGAGTTTTTGGTAGAAACATTGCAAAAATTTCATTAATGTATTGGAGATTTGACAATGCTAGCCTTTCTTTTTTTTCCTCTATATCTGATCAGTCTTCTTTCTAGAGAAAGAGAAACACGCATCCATTCTGATTTTGTTGTTGTTGTTGCTAGACTTTTGTGGGTGGAGATCTGATGTTTTCTCTGTATTTCAAAAAGTGTTTAGCCCTGCAAAACGGCTGACTTCTTTTGGTTAGAATTTTGGTGTTTCCGTAGACATGATGAGGCATAGTACTTTTCAATTTTTATTTTGAACTATCTTCAGTGCTACTTTTAAAGGAATGGGAAGTAAAACCTGTTAACTTGTTTGAATTCCTTGCCGTTTTTCATTCTACCTGCAATATCATTTTTCATCTTACTTGCAATAGTAGAACCCACTCTGTGTTAAATGACCCTTATGTTTTCAAATTATATATCCTAATTTTTCAAGTCTTCACAATTAGTCTAATATGTTATCCTATCAGCAGTTTTTAACTTGATATCTGCCTGTGTTTGATTTGTCAGCAAGTTCTGCTGTTACTCTAGGCAGAATTCAGCCAGCTTCTATAGGATAAACACCCTATAGCTCCAGCATGTATCATAAATTTTTCTTTATCTGTGTTTTTTTCAAAGCTTTTCCTCTAAAACAGTATTTTGAATATTTTCCAAAAAAACTGAAGGCAGAGAAAAAGTGTTCTTCAAAGTTATTTGGTATTTCTTCAATTTTACCTTCTGAATTTTTAATCTACAGTAGAAAGTTTTCAGGATTAGAGGTTTCTGCAGTTATTCACATAAGGATGATTGAATCTATTGACTGTAATTTATCCAATATTTCCAGAAGTCTCCTCTATAATATTTTTTTTCTCTAATTAGCTGACTCTGCTTTTCTTTGAATCAAATTTTTACCTATTAGTGATTCATCCTTAATGATGGCTATTTGCCTATGTAATTTTCTGCCATCTTTAAATGTGTTTGAAGAATTAATGAATAATTTTATTCCACTTTAGCTTATGGCTTTGATACATACATAAAAAATAATCAGAAGCTTTGTGGAGATTTGATATTTTAGAACATTTGAGACTTAGCTTGAAAGATTTAACAATTTCTTACAACATAAAAGGAAGCTGTCAAGGATGTCTTGTATAAGATTTATTCACTTGATTGTTCAGAGCTTGCACAGGTTTTTGTCTATGAAAAATGTGTAGCTATTCGTGATGGTGAATTCACCTGACCTTCAAGTACTAAAAGTTTTCTCACTGAAGTTTGTAGTTCTTTCATAATGACACCTGAGTTTCTAGTTCTCTTCTGACTTAATAGAAGAATAGAGAGTAAATTTGAAACGCTTTTGTCTGTGTTCAGCACTGTTTCCAAGAAGAATTTGCTTATTTCCTCAAAATACTTCAAAAGCAAATGCTACTTGACATTTATGAGTATTGACATGTGCAGACTGAAGAAAGTATCATCTGCAGAAAATTCTTTGACATATTTGTTTGAAGAGCCACCTATTGATAAGGACAGTATCCATTTTAGTTCAGTCTCAGCTAGTAAATTCTAAGTTTGCTGTTAGACTTTTAAATATAGAACTTTTAAAACATTTTGGAAGTCGATTTGGTTTTCTGAACCATGCAGAAACTTTATAAAGGAATATGGAAAATATGAGCATTGAGACTATGAAACCGCTTACTGTGGTTTTACTTCCACATAATCTAATCTAGTGCATATGATTTCTTAAAGAAGCTTACTCACAATACTAAATTTAAGTTTTTACAGAAGGAATTTTAACTTTAAAAGAAGTCCTATCAGCTAGCCTATTCTACTCACAGCTCATCTGGCACCTGCCAAGTTATTTAAAATAATCTTTGAGGCATATGACTTCTTGATTATTAGAAATTCTTGGCTGCTTACATGCTTTGTTTCTTAGTGAACATATGCCTTGTAAGGCCAAGCAATGCTGCTTTTGGTTAGAAGCCTTCATGCTGTGTAATATCCTGTCACACGACTGAGTACCTAAAACATGTGGAGGTGTTTACAGCTTTTCCTTGTAGACAGCAAATAGTATGCTAATAGCCTAATCTCTACTACTGTGACACTATTCCACTGCAATATAAATTTGGGGTAGTTCAGCTTTTAATTTCTTAGAAGACCATTTAGATCCAATAGGGAGCCTCAAATTACTTAGTTTTAAACTGTCTCTTCTGAGTAATGGTAAACTTGCACAGTTTGTACCTCACATGACAAATTGTTTTTCTCGAGGAAATGGAGGTCCTCACCTAGAACACCTGTGTTGATGTGACCTCGATTTTCCTCTATAAGTCCTGCAGTATTGCGGTTGAAAGACCAGCTAACACAGCTCTTCAGGGATTTATTAAAGACTGGAGTCAGTTTATAGCTCTGGGATGCTGATTAGCAGGAGTGTTGCTGTGCTGAAAAAGCTAAGTGCTGGGTCACCATCTGTGAATCTTCCAAAGAGAAAACCTATTCAGTGGTTCTAGTCCACTTCAGCCTTCTAGGCTGCTGTGAAGGGTAGCAGAAGCCTCAAATAGGTTTTACTGATGCATCTTCAGCCATTAATTATTGCATGTCAAGGGTTTATGGGCTTGGTGTTTAAATCATCTCTTGCTATTGTTAACAACAATAACTTCTCACTCATGAATTGCTCATTGTCTTCGTGCTGCCTCTGATACTCTGTGATGAAAATACTGCCTGTATTGTCTAGCTGGATATTACTCTTAGTCAAGCACCCTCAGTAGCCCTCCCAGAGTGTGCATGTGAAGTAGCTATGGCTTTGAAGAGGAATGTTTGCTCTCTGTCAGCATCTGAGGTGTCAGTAACCCAATTTAAGACTGCAGTTGTTTCAGGAAAAGAAATAACTGTCTTTCGGCTTATAAATCTACTTTTCTAAAAGGATTGCCTATTCTGCACCTGTCAGGAGAGGCAATTCTGCTGTTCAGTCTAAGAGGGAAAGGATTTGAATAGTAGTGGTTTGAACTTACCTGCCAGTACTGTAACACCCATGCAAACACCTACTTCTCTTTGCTTCAGGCTGTCATATATCAGGCTGTGTATTCATTTTGTTATAAGTTGCAGTTAACCTGGGCTAATGATGTACTCCAAATATTTGAAGCTGTACTTTAAAAAGATGTATAGTTGGGGTTTTTTTTATAGGCTTGGCAGTATTAAGTAATGCATTCTGATTTCTCACTGGACATAATAGAAGTATATTTTAAATTTTAGAGCAGTTGAGAGAATGGGAATGTGTGAAGAATCTCTGAATGAGATGTCTGCTTTTATATAATTTTCATTCAACCTGTAGAACAACAGAGAAATTAAGTTGTTGCCTCAGACATTTGAAATCTACTTCAAAGTCATAGAACAGACATCTAGTGAATCTCAGCTGGTTATATGACAGCAGCAGTCTTTGTACTTTTATTGCATTCTTAATTTCCAAATTTTAGCTATCCTCTTGAGCTCTTGCAATATTTACAGTGATATTCTGATAGGGAATATTTCGTCTCCCTCCTGGATCAATTTATTCCTTTTCTTGCATAGCAAAAATTGCTTTAAAAAAGAAGGTAAATCCAAAATCTGTGGATTGAATTGGTTTGAACTCTTATTATTTGGTTAAAATATTGTTCATCTGCTCCTTTGAAACCTTGCCCATTGCAGTTTCTTCCCGTAAGCAAGACAAGGCTTTCTTAAAGTCAATCTAAAAAGGTCTGACTATGACTGGAAAAAAGTGTAATTTAAGTTATTTCAAAGGTTTTCATTTGAGCAGTTGTGTAAAAAATATTTCATTCTCAAAAATGCTCTATTGAGGGAATTTGGCATGCTTGCAAACTCATTTGAGAAACCATTAAGCACTGATTTGTAAAATTATAAACTGTTTTCAGAAGTCCAATGACTATAGTTGTTTTGGAAAACTGTAGGTACCAAAATAGCATTGTATTTTCAATTATCTTTCCTGCATTAGCTGAAAGAACTTGTTTTAAAATTCCAACTTTCTAAAAGCCAATTTTTTACCATTCAGAAATGTAATTTCCTTACTATATGGGAGTACTTAGAATTGATCATAAATGTTTAGGGGTTAAATAAAGACTACTTGGGTAAGAAGGTCCCTTCCAACCTGAAGTTGTCTGTGATTCTAAACAGGGAGAATCAGAGGTTCAAGTACACAGCCACATAGTTTCCATATAAACAGTTCAATAAAATTGTAGTTGGAGTGCATACCTGTTGTTCCATTTTTGGTATTGCTTTTCTATGTGATGGGAGATTTTAACCTCACACGAGCTTCTGCTTTTGCAAGTATAATGATGCATTCTATTCATTTGTAGGAAAGGCTGTATGAACAAATAACTTCTGCCTTTGTATATGAAGTTCATCCTTGTTTTTCAGCTGTAGTCAGCTACTTCTGTGTTTGTGTTATTCTGCCTTTATTCCAAGGCCTACTAGTTTTAGAAACATAATTAATATTTTTTTCAAATGGTCAATTAAAAATTGACTTATGAATTAAAACATTACTTCTGATGAATTATAAGTGTAGTCTTCCTACACAGAGTGAAAATAGGAATTTATTTTACTGACCTACATTTCTCAGATTTTTCTGAAGGGCAGGTTTGCTTTTAATGAATTGTTTTCATACTGTTCAGACTAGTATGATCTGCTTTCTCTCATCACCTCCTCAGAACTTACTTGCTGAACTGTACTGAACAGATGAATACTAAAACCTTTCAAAATCCCTGAAATGAGCATAGCCTCATGAAACATACTTCTCTTATATTAACTTCTGAGCAGAAGAATACTGGCACCCTCAAACTCTTCAGTATTACTTTTGCCTGTTGAAATTTACTGGATGTGTTTGTGTTTCTGTGAAAAAGATGAAGAATAACCTGTTTTCTACAGGTGATGGGCTGACTTTCTGATTAAAATGGTTTTTTACACTTGGTTTTATGGCATTGAAAGGTAGTGCTTTGTTTATCCTCAAATTGACCTGTTTACTGGTGTTCTGATGGTAATGAACTCTCTGCAAACAAGCACTAAAACCAATTTAGAGCATAGGCCAGTTAAAAAAACCCAAAACCAAAACACATCAGCATAGTAGAAAAGAAGTTCTGAAACCTGCTTGTAGAGTTGGTGTCACTCCTGTTTTTAAATATAGATGTAACCAACGAGATAAGCCTCATTAATAGTTCAGAGATACAGTTGTAAACAGTGGTCATGACAATTTGTATTGGCTCCATTTTTTAGAAGTTTGCTCAAAAGCCCATACATATGCCTAATATGTTAGCCTACAATATGCCAGTCTTTTCTCCCTCATTACTGAGTAGACTGAGAAGCTGAAAATTCCACTTTTTGTTGGCCATCTCAATCTTTCCTTAGATGCTGTTCAGTTAATAATTTTCCATTTGGTTTAAATTGATATTAGTAACTTAAACATAGCAAATGTTGTGTCAGGATTTTGACAAGCCCTTACTTTGTGCCAGCTTCTGTTTATTCATATCTGAAAGTCCGGAAAACAAACTCTACATCAGCTTTGTCTGATTACGTGCTGCATCCAGTGTAGAATCCTGATTTAGCTGAAAAATGGCAATGAAGTCCTTTGTCACGTCTGCTACAAAGTCGTATTGAAGACTGATCACTACCATAAACAGAAATAAAGTTGATCCAAAGATAAAAATGACTGAGTATTTGTATGCCATACTGAAAAAGAGTAAGTTTTCTTGTCCATGCCAACTGTGTTTGTAAAAGATGTGGTTATGTGAAACAATGCTCTTTATATGTGCAATAATTTTAAAGATGACCTTTTCCTATAGTGTCAAATGTATCATGGATTTTGTCACGGGGAAGAAAAATTCACTTGACCTTCAGAAGTAACAAGACTTGAATGCACCCATTTTTCCTCTTTTCACTTTATTCTTGATAAAGTACAGCTTTTGTTTCTACCCTTTCCAAGGTGTTTTTAATGCTCTTTTCCCTTCCATGGTGTAAGAGTTTTATCATCTATAATCCAGTATTTTGAAGAGATGAAAAATACTTGGTTTTGCAAAAATCCTCAGTTTTATTACATTACTCTGTAGGTAAATGCAGTTATTAAACCTATGCATTTGGGGATTATTTCTGTGGTTGCTGGACTAGTTTATAGATACTGTTGACTTTCTTTGCCGTAAGGACACACTACTAATTAATCTTAAATTTGCTATCAGGCTCCAAATGTTTCTTCCTGCAGAGCAGCTTCCTAGCATGGTAATACCTAGCTTATATGGATAATGATCACAGAATCATAGAATAGTTTGAGTTGGAAGGGACTTCAAAGATCATTCTAGTTTCAACCCCCTGCCATAGGCAGGGATGCCACCAGCTAGATCGAGTTGCTCAGGGCCCCATCCAACTTGGCCTTTAAGTACAAGAATTTGTATCTTTAACTTACTGAATTTTTGAGGTTTTAACCTGCCTGTTTTTCTAGTCTTTGGATGTCCCTTGAATCAGACTCCCAGATCCATTCCTACATATTGTTTCAGGGTATTGTCTGCATGTTCCACCCCAGTTGGGTGTCGCCAGCAACCTTGCTGAGCATGTTTTCAGTCCCATCCCACAGCTTCTCTGTAAGGACACTAGCAAGTATCAGCTCCAGTTCTGGCCTCAGACAGCTGCCACCAGTGATTGTCTGTCAGCTGGACTTTGTGCTGCTGGTCAGAACATAAAGCATGACTGTCCACCCCCCTGATAGCCCTCTTCTTCAGATTAAATCTCATTAAGTTCTGAAAAAGTGCTCCGGAAGACTGTCACAGTCTCTGTTGAAGTTAAAGCATTCACTGCTTTTCCTTTGTTCACCAAGCCAGTGCTCCCCTTGAAGCAAGCTACCAAATTGTTCAAGTATGGTATGGCCTTGGTGTATCTGTACTGCCTGTTCCCCTTTTGTTTTTTGTGTTCTGGTGATCTCTTTGGGGTTGGATTTTTTTGTTGTTGTTGTCTTTTGGTTTGGTTTGATTTTTTTGTATATTTTGTATGTAAGGTTTCTCTCATATTTGCAAGGACTGAAGTGAGACTGAGTAGCAGATGGTTCTCCAGATTCTCCTTTTCCTTCTTGATGATGGCTTTTTTCCTAATCTTGAGGCAACTCTGGATCACCATTTTACACCTTTCACAGATAGAGAATGGCCCTGCAGTAAGATCCACCTGCTCCCAGCACCCTCAGATGCCACCTTTCTGATGCCATGGAGCTGCACATGTCCAAGTGGTTTAAGAGATCCCTGACTCAGTCTATGTGTCCTGCATGTAAAGATTCCCTGTCGCAGACTCTACCACGGGGTTCTGGTATGGGGCACCCAACAACAAAGGAGCTCAAAAAGGCACTGAGTATCTTAGCCTTTGCCATGCTGAGCACTGGATCTGCTTTATTCTCTGCCTTTTTTTTTTTTTTTTTTTGGTATCCTTTAGGTACCTTTCTTGTTGCTGCTCTTGTTTCTTTCTAAGTTATACTCTAGGATTATCTGAGAACCTCCTCACATGCTCAGGAAATGTAACTCTGGCATATTCATCAGCCTTTCAACAGCATCCCAAGCAGTATAATTGTTCTGGAAGGGCGCATCTGCGGGCTTTCCTTCTGCTGCCACAAGTCACTAATTTCCTGGATTTGTCTCTCTCAGCCTCTGTCTTGGGAATCTCCATCCACTTACCCTTTGAGTGGAATGCTTAGATGTCTCTTCTTTTTTTGTATCACGGGGCTTAGACTCGTGGAACTTCAAGGTCTCTGTGGAGATACATCCACCTACAGTTTGTCCTTGCTCACTTTGCTCCGTAGCCTCTTCCACTGAAGAAGCAACACCTCAGGCAGAGTGTCCCTCCCATGGCTGAGGCCACCACCACCTCTCCAGTGCCAGAGGGAGAAACCAAACATACAGCTGAAGCCCTGGATGGTAGAGCCCTCTTCATCAGAGTTTCTGGGCCCCTCTGCTTCACTGCTATGCTGCCTGAATTCTGCTGGGAAGCAGACAGGGAGAGAGTGCTGTCATAAAACCAGGGGTAAAATTGCAGTGTCATTCATGAGACGGTAGACTGCCCCAGGGAATGAGAGCCTTCATCTAAAGGTACAGGGAAGAGCTTTATCGATGGAAAACAGTGTGTGCTGAGCTTTTGCATCACTGGCTTTTCATCACTTCCCTGAACCCTCAGAGGATTCCAAGGGTTCTCTAAGTCTCTCTTTGACATTTCACTGAACTGACAAAGGAATTTTCTTGTGTAAGAGGCAGATATACCACCAGGCAATGCATTCTAAAACACTTGATATAGTTGATATTTTTATGGACAGCAAGTCTGTGGTTCTCTTGGTGTCTTGCTAATTTGAGGACCCCAAAGCACTGTGCTCCTGTGTGTTTTAGAGCCTATTATCTCACAAGTCTGACCTTCAAGAAGTCTGAAATGATAAGAATTGATAAGAGTTTTCTTTCAAAACACATTGTATTTTATTAGCATTTGTGTTCTTTAAGTACAAGCAGGGTGGTGGTATGACTTGATTCTTTGCCAAATCATTTCTGTGGTGTCCTAGTTCAGAGCAAAAGAAACTGAAGAAACTCTTGTATGAAGAGTTTAAGTGCAGTCATGCACTAAGTCAGACAAATTTTGTCTGTATACAGTATTTGTTTCTGCCAGTAGTTGATATGAATATCTAGGGCAGAGAATAGGGGAAACTGGAATGATACTTCCTCTCTTCACTCTCCTGGAATGCAGTGTCTCAAAGCTCACAGTCGGGGACTGCCTGAAGTAGGGGCTAGGACTTGGTATTTAAAGTTGATGAAGAGACTTGCAGCACTGGCAGGGGATGGTGGCAGGCAGTTCCCCTGGATGACTACACCTTGTAGTAGAATGCATTCCTCTTTTGGGTTTCAACCTCTTGCTGCTAAATTCACTTGATTTCTGCCAACACAAGAAGAAGGAGTAAAAGGCAACAGTTGATCTCTATTTACCATCTCCGTACAGGTTTTGATTTTATAGACCTGCCACTTGATTTAGGTTACATCTTTTCCAGACAGGAAAAATACTACTTTCATCTTATAATGAAGCTGTTCTTTGTTGAATTCATCCTTTTGCACTTCTCACTTGTTCTTTCTAATCCTTCTATATCCTTTTTGAAATGACAAGACTGGATGTTCACACAGCACTCAAGATGAGAAAGCAGATATTGTGTAATGGCATAGTGATGGCTTGGTTTCTGTTTTCTATACAGTAGTCTGTAACAAATTTATTTTGCTTTCACTGCTGCTGATGGTTTTACAGAACTTTACAGTGCAGCTCTCAAGATCCAGAGTTCACATTTACCCTCATGTCTCTTAAAAAAAAAAAAAAAAGACCAAAAAAACCAACCAAGAAACCCCAAACAAACAACCCCTAGGATTTTTTCTTATCATATGTCACTTAATGTTTCATTGTAGTAATTGCATCTGCTACTTTATCAAGTTGTTACTTAGAGATGATTTTGCAGTCCTTAACTTCATACAGTCATCCCTGTCCACCAAAACTATATATATGCAAGATGAGACCCCAAACAAAATTCATTCTTGGCATTTGATGTGCACCTGTGCAGGAAGCAGAGGGAGGTACGCCCTTCTAGCCTTGTACAAGTGGAAGGCCACAGTCTCCCATGTTGCTGTGCCATTCAAACCTGTGTGACTTCAGTGTATAGGGGTGCAGGGAAATAGGAATGTGTCTGCTACCAAGAAGAAGAAATGAGCTGTATTTCGAAGAGGGATGTCATGGTGTTTTCCTTTAAGAAGGGTGGGGGTAGGCAAGGGTCAAATTATGAAAATGAAATAGTAAGGGAAGTGCGGTCTTAACAATGAAGACTTTTAATGAGGTTTTTGCATAATTACAGCTGATGTTCTTTAACCCCAGCTGGCATTCAAGCCCCATGCAGCAGTCACTCATTCACTTCGCACCACCCCGATGGGATGGAGGAGAGAATGGGAAGAGTTAAACTGCAAAATGAATTAAGCTAAATCAAAAGCTGCACAAACAAGCAAAGCAAAACAAGGAATTCATTCACAATTTCTCATAGACAAGCAGGTGTTCAGCCATCCCCAGGAAAGGCTCCATCACATGTAATGATGGCTTGGGAAGACAAAGGCCGTCACTCCAAACATCCCCTCCTTCTTTTTTTCTTCCCCTGGCTTTATATGATTCCATATGATGTGGAATCATATAAAGATTCTGTTGAGTCTTGAGTCTGTTGAGGTCGTCTGGTCTTGGTCCTCTCCCAGCCTCTTGTGCACCCCCAACCCCCTCGCTAGTGTGAAGAGCAGAAGAGGCCTCAACTCTGTGTAAGCGCTGCTCAGCAGTGACAAAAACATCCCTGAATTATCAACAGTCTTTCCAGCACAAATCCAAAACATGGCCCTTGCTGGATGCAGTGAAGAAAATTAACTCTACCTCAGCCCAAACCAGCAGAAAGGCTTGTGATTAAAGCTCTCCTTTTCAATAAATTCTTTCGTTTTCGCTGAGAGAATGTAAGAAAAACTTCATGTGTGTGATTTGTAAAATCCTAGTGTGTCTTTGAAGTCTCCTTATTTTATTCCCTTAATTTTCTGTGTTAGGAGTGCCTGCAATTTTGGTTTTAACTGTTAAGCTGTTCCCACTGGTAAACATTTCAGGAGTAGTTTTAGTTGAAATATGTCAGTGGTGGTAAAAAAAAAAATTAAAATTTAAACCCCTCCATATTTTAGTGTAAGGAAGCTCAAAGCTGTTCTTGATTCTGCCCTACCAGTCATGGTAATATGCAGTCTTTGTAACAAAGTCTGTAATTTGAGTAGAGCAAAAGAGAATTTCAAACCTTAGCATTCTAAATTGTAATGTATAAGTGCTGAAAAATGTATAAAGCTTTGCTCTGTAATCAAACATTAAGCTAATAAAGGCCATTTAAGTGTCAGAATTACTAACTTTAGCTTTGAATACCCGGTAAATGATTATGGTGGCTTATGGGTACTTTGTTAACCTTGCCCACTGTTTATTTTACCAAAAGGGATGTTTATTTTTGGTTTGCTGAAAGTAAAGCATTTGTCTTTGTGATGAATGTGTAATATGCTATTAGACCCAGTGTAAATTCCTGGCATTTGTAGGCCAGCATTCCCAGTGATGGACCCAGAAAGCCAGCTAGTGCTACATGGGAGAAGCATGAGAAGTATTAGCCATGAGATTCACACAGTGAATTCACATACCCTACTTCCCAGGATGTTCCTGATTTTCATTCATTTAAGTTGTTCTGGTTTCCAGAGGATCCAGAGAGTTCCTTCTAATGTCATTAGATGTCCCTACCTTCTTTCCAGTGGCTCAGCCAAGGACTCTGTTTTGGTCACTCATTTTAATGTTTCAGGGGATGAATGTTAACATAATGTAGGACTGGAATAATGCTGCTATAATTGACCCTGTTCCCTTAGTCTCATTGAAATGCATAAAGCATTCATTTTCTTACATACATTGTTTGGTAATTAAATTGTTACATTTAAAATGAAGTTAAAATTTCTGCTTTTAGTATCTGTCCTCAAGTAAATTTTGTGACCTCTTTTCCTTTTCTTTTTTTCCAGATATAGAACGTGGTCTCTCAAACTGGATTAAAAAACCCTGTTGATATTTTTATTTATAGTTTTTTATTTTTGTATTTGACTTAAAGTGCCATGAAAAAATTTGCATATTGCAAGGTGGTCCTTGCCACCTCTTTGGTTTGGGTCCTTCTGGATATGTTTCTATTGCTGTACTTCAGTGAATGCAATAAATGTGATGAGAAAAAGGAACGAGGCCTGCCAGCTGGAGATGGTAAGTTTTCTGCCTGCGTATTCTTTAAATTCTGTTCCTTTAAAATTGCACTCTTTAAAGATTTGGGATTTTTTTTCCTCGATGTAGCATTGTGTCAGCATTAGGTGTTACAGAATGTTCCATGATTCTTTGAATGACTAGGAAATAGCCATGTTTCCTGAGATGTATGTTGCAGACTTAAAACATTCAAGATGTAGAATTTTAAGCAGTAGTGTATATGAAATAACCCTAAAATACTATGCAACAAGAAGTTCAGAAATGTAAGTCATGTTAATGCAGTCTAAAGCCTATTTTAAATTTCCATGAGTGAGGAAGCAAAGGCACTATTAACTTCACTAGACTTGCTAGTAAAGCAAACCAAACCAACAGCCAAGCTTATTTGTCTGCCTGCCCCTTCAAAAGAAGACTTGAACCAATTAAACCAAAAACAACTTCCTGCCTCACAACCCACTTAAGCCAAAATTTGGACAATGACTATAGCAATAAGGCACAGTGAATATTGTAAATAAAAGGTTTATGATAATAGATGGACTTGTATGTAAAAGCGACAAATATGAGCACATGCTTATGTACATAACTTCAGGTGAGAGCTGTATTATTCAATACTAAAGCTCTTCAGTTTTGTTATTGCCATCTCATTTTTTGGGTACCAATTAGATGAGCTGAATGCTGGGTTGTTTTGTTTTGGGTGTTTTTTGACAGCACTACTATTGATGTTGTCAACTTAATTTTTAGGAAGTCAGCATAGTTGTTCACATGGGAGAAAGGATTGGTGCAGGGAGATTTCTCATCCCTGCAATGTCTCAGCATATGCATTTAGAACTGCAGGCAGCTGCTGCCTCTGGTTTGTTTGTCAAACATCTAATTTTGTAGTTTGGTGTCTCTCCCACTCAAAAGGCTGTATCTGTGTTTCATTGCTGATATTGAAAACCTATTCAGTGACACTAATTGTTAAGTCCAATCAGCCCATTGCACTCAAGATTATTGCTTTCCATCATAAAAAACTTTTTTCATCTGTTGACATCTGATGTGAACCTTAACCTTCCTGGGAAATTTTATGAAGTATTTTAAGAATAATGTTGCTCTGTTACAGAGTAACACTGGGGAGATATTCAGGAAATGTCAGATTTGGTTTACTTGTTTTCTTTCCCTGTGATGAAAACAAGCCAATAAATCTCCACAGAGAACACTCTATAGAATGTAGAATTTCTGTGCTCAGCACCTCTGGACTATTGTTTCCACAACTGCATACAAACATTTTAAAAAGGTTCTAATCCACCTGAATTTTGCAGAAATAACTTAAATTTTCCATTGCTTGCATTTAATCTTTTGGGTTTCTTTTTCAGTAAGCGGAAAGTGGTGAAAAAATTAATTAGGCTCATGTAGAAAGCATATCTTTTATAGGAACTCAGTATTTTTTTGTCCTCTTTTTTTTTGTCCCCTTTTTTCTTTTTTTTTTTTTTTTTTTCAGAAGTTTAGAAATTCTTATGATGGTAAGACAATGACTGATGTGTGGTTATGTAGGAATAGATCCACTTTTGGGCTTCCCATAAAGCAGATAACTTTTGCCAGCAAACAGCAGGTGAAGTCAATATCTATCAACTTAGTGTGATATATTGATAATGTTGAAATTTCAGATGACTTTACACGTAAGGTCATTGGGGGAACCTTCAGGTGAGGGAAAGTCTTCAGTTTTGACAGATTAGTATTATGACTTTCCCTATGTGACACTAGTTTTACTTAGTTGAGTACAGTCTTCATTCTAACCTTTACCCAAACCTGTGTGTGTTAAAATTCTTAATATATTTTTAATATCTTACAGTTGGCTGGTAAGCAGACAAGTGAAAAATCAGCCAAACAAAATCTTGTTTATAGTTTTGTACATTTTCTTGGGTTTTTGGTTTTTTAAATATCTGATTTCTAGTAAGGTATGTGCAGAAATAGACCTGCTAGAAACCTTGGCTGACCCTGTGACATTTCCTTTTAACCAAGCTGTGTGCCTGATCATAAATATTTTCATTTGTTCCAATAGTTTACTGACGTGGAATCTGTAGTGGATTTATTCCTGCTCAGAATGCCTGGAGTCTTCTCAGATAACATTGAGGCTATTTTATCTGTTAAGCTTTTATCAAAATCTGCTTTTTCACTTCACTTTTTCCTCTGCTTTTAATTTCCATAATTGAATTAGTTTTCTTGATTCAGCATAAATTATGCAAGTGTTCTGAATTTAATAGCCTCTTGTCCATGTCACTCTGGTATATAGCTTCTCTTTGCAATTCATGGAAAAATTCCATGGCATTTAATGAACCTACTCAACATATAAGTAAGTTTTTCTGAAGACTTAGTTTATTTTAGGTTGTGCTTGTCTAGTTGGAAAAATCAGTCTTTAGTTCTTTCAGCAGGAGCAAAGGATTTTGAGGATAATTTTTGACAGTTTGGGCTGTCATGAAGTTAGAAGAATGTCTTCCATAAGTCTTTAATACAGAAAATTGAGGGATTTCCTTTTTTTAGGATTAGGCAAGAGCCATAGTTGCTTTTGGGAAAAATCTTTCTCCTTGGTATCGATGGCATAAGATACTGCCATCTTAAATCAGGAACTTCAGTTTGTGTCTAAAATTGGATTTAAGGTATACTGCTGTTATATGTTTTAAATTGGTCAAAATAAGGAATAGTAAAGGAATGTGGAACTGTAGAAAAATCACTGTACATGATAATGGGGAACTGTAAGATGAGTGAGATAAAAGTCTTTGTGTCTGCTGTGACAGAGATTGAGGGCTGGGAGTTGAAACAACACAAGTGTGGATTTGAGGAGACAAAAGGTGAGGTATAAAAGGGACAGGCCACTAGCCAGGCAGGAAGACAGCTAAAGTGGAGATACCTTGGGAAAAGGGAGGCTGGCATGGGGTCTGGTAAGTACAAAACTGAGGAGTTAATAATATACCAGAGGGAAGGATAGTTGGAATCCAGTGACTGTCATTGTGTGGGATGATTTGGCTGTGGTCTTAAGCTTTTGTCCACCCCTCCACCATGGCAGAAGACATCTGCAGAACCTTCAGGGGATAACCTAGGGAACTGGGATCAGAGCATCCAACAGTGATATTTCCAGCAACAATCCATGGGAGCTGTGAGGGAACCTATGCTTGTCCTGACTGATACTGCTGCTCTTTCTTGTCCCTGCTGTGACCACCCCAGAGAGGCTGGGAGTAGACTGGGGGAAGCTCTCTCCCAGTGCTCAAGCTCTGAGCCACCCAGATGACATGGATGGTGCACACCCCGTACCCAAAGTGCCACACATTCTTTCTATTGCCACGTCTTCTGGGTGGTGGTTCTCTTTTTGTAATTCCTGATAATTACTCAGTAAAATTCACTATTAATTATTGTCTATGGAAGGCTGTTGCTGTAAGTTTAAAGGCTGCTATGAACTGGAAAAAAAAATCACTTAACATTAGTAAGCATCATCCAAGTTATGTAGTATTTTTTTCCAAATCTGAAATTCATAGGATAGTTACTTGAGCATTATTGTTTTCAGATGAGGATTGGCATTACGCTTTAGATTTCACAGCCTGGAATAGAACTTACTTAATAAATGTAAACAAGTTCCAGGCTTAAAGAGAGGGTTCAAGCTGTTCTCTAACAGTACATTTAAGGACCTTTCTTATAAACAAAATATGCCTAGGTAGTACTATGGTTTTACTAATAAAGTTATAAAGATTTGTTTTGTGTAGCTCTGTCTTAGGTAAGAACCCTGTGTGTCATCTCTGAGGTCTTGACTTAAATTAAGATGAAATGAGTCATTCTTTACTCCCAGTTATAGGCTTCTTAAAGGTATGATTTAAAAAAAACTTCCAGCTTTGGCATTTGATGTGGTTTCTAACTAAACTTTCAAATTCATCCTTTTTCTCCTTTTTTTTTTTTCCTCCCTCAAGGTGCATTTCCCTTGTATAATGATTAGAAGGTACTGGGTGTTGGGGAATCTTTCAGAATTCGAACTGGTGTGTTGCAAGAGTCTTGTAATCTCAGATCCTTGCTTACTTACACTCTTTTCCTGGAGCAATGACAAAGTTAAACTAGGAACAGCCATTTTTGTCAATTGCCAGTCAAGGCCTTGTATTCTGAATTTGGAGCTCTGATAAAGACGGAATCTCTAAATTGTGTCTTAGTTCTGAATGATCTTATCTGCATGAAAAAATCCTAAGAAGAAAAGTGAGCAATTTCAAGATTTAATTTTTGAAAATGTGAACCATTTATCATAAATTGGTCTTGTTCTGTTAAGGTTGAGGTGTGTGTAAGAGGCAGAACTTCTCTGAACTTTCACCTGTCCAAATAGCTTTCTTGTAATTATGGTGATGCCTCCAAAGGTGGCTGGACTTTGCATTGGTCAGTTTATGTGGGCCATAAAGACATCTCACCAGAAGAATCCAACTATTTTTCTTGGCTTGAGATGGTCTTAGATTTTGAAGTATCTGGTTTTCGTCAGGCATATTGCCTGGCAAAAAGACATTTGTAGTCCACAGACATAAAGAGTTCCTGATTTTGTAATGAAGATCTGGAGGATATCAAGCCCTCTTTGAAACTTAATGGTTTACTCATACGAATAAGAAATATCTGGAAATTCATTACTAGATTTCTTACTTGATCAGGTGGTGATTCAGTCATTCGTTTAGTTCTGAAACCTGTAGCTATAAAGTAAATTTCTGTTTCTTAGGAGTATGTCATTAGTACATAGAGTCCTTCAAAGGAATTTTCTTTTTTTGTATTTAACTGACAAAAGAGCCCTGTGGTTTGAATGCTTAACAATGTGTTTATTAGTCATTTTGGGAGAACGTTGTTGGTTTGTGTTTATGTGAAAACTACGTGCTTTTGTTGGAAAACAGATAACCATAAAAAAAAAAACCCAGAGAAGATGATTCTCAGAAACTTGATGGTTAACTTTTCTTGGAAAGTCATTGCCCTGCCTGTGCCCCAGCTTGACTGTGTGCACTTAGTGAGTTGCACAAAATATCTGCATCTAGTTAGTTGTAGCTGGATTTTTCTGCAAGGAGAATGGAAACTGAGGTAAAATGTGTAATCAAGCAGTATGTATTTATTAACGAAACCTGAAAATGCAGCTGATGAATTAGTGGAATTGGATCCAAGTCACTGATGTCAGGAGTCTCAAATAACAGCAAGATCTGCAAGTGTGAGGGATGAGGTTTTGGATGGTTTAGCTATTCAGTTTAACTGGCTTAGTGAAAGTTAAGAAAGAACTGGAAATATAAATGAAACAGGAAATTATTTTTTTCTTCTAAATAGGTAATTTGGTAGGATAAGACATTCACTCTTCAAAACTCTGAAAAACATGGTACATATACTATATCCTGATAGGGTGTTTTAATTGTTTTAGGTATGTGGGACACCCATTGTCTAATCATTTTCTGTCTAGGTGAACCTATGTACTCACTGCTATACACTTAATAAAAATTGTTGTGATGGCCCACATAACAATACCAAGCTGAATATGTAAAATTAAGCCCAAATAATTACTTTATTGTATACCATAATTTAAAGTTAATTACTCCCCAGAAGGCACAAATTCTAGTTTAAAAGGTTATGCCATTGCAAGTCAGCAAGTTTCGATGGAGGTTCCAGCCATGCCTTCTTAAGAGGCAAAGATGCAAAGCAAACTGCTTGCTCAGCTTAGCCCGTGGCTGAAACGAGCACCTTGGCCCATCTGTTCAGGATTTGCTTGAACATACTGACTCCATCGATTTTCAGTGGATGAGTGGCCGGCTGGCAACTTCTAGGGTTTTATAGCTCAACTGGCAATCAGAGAGTTTGTAAAAATAAAGCACTCTTGTGATGGGAGGATTTTCTCTGCTAAATGCAACTGGTGCAGTAGCTTCGGGTACCTGAAAATGAAAGTTTCTCAAGGAGTACGCTGTGCTTGTTACCAGTTAAAGCTAAATGCAGACCAGCAAAAGCCTCATTTATTAATAATGCATATTTAAATCTTAGTGTTTCAGCAAGGATGGAAGGCTCAGGCACTTTTTAATTTTTTTTTTTTATTCTTTACATCGCTATTTACTCTCTGCCTGAGGTTTGATTAAACTGTGCTATCCTAAATGCACGTTGAAGATAATTTGAACCTAGGCTTATTTCTCAGGGATTTGGTGCCTTTATTTTAAAACACTTTCTGTTCCTCTGTTTAGATCTTAAATTACTATTTTTTTAAATTAAAACTTTTGCTGAATTTGTAAAGTAATAATATACCTCAAATTCAGCATTTGGGCATTTGTTTGGGAGAAAAATGAATGGTACTTGTAAAGAGAAGTGTAACTTTTTAAAACTGTTCGGTTTTTTTCACTTATTTTGTTTAAAACCCTAAATAATTCAAGAGTCTGAATTCATTTTCTCCCTTTCTTTCTTTCTCTTCAGTTTGATCAGATATTTGATATTCAAGATTGCATTAGGTTTAAGATGAGCAGTGTTACTGAGTACTAATGTTAAACTCCAAAATGTGGTTTTGTTGCATAAAAATAACATTGGTGCAAACAAGAGAAATTGTTTCTAAACTGTTGCTGCCAATGTCATTCTGTCAAAATAAAAATGTGGAAATAAATGTAAAGCTACACTTCTACTTTAATCAAACCTTTACTGTTCTGGAACATCATTTATCACAGAGTCACGGAATAAGCTGAGTTGGAAGGGACCCATCAGAATCACTGAGTCCAACTCCTGACCCTGCATAGACCACCCCAAGAGTCACACCCTGTGCTTGTCGGTGTTTTCCAAATGCTTCTTGAACTCTCTCAACCTGGAGAGCCTCTTCCAGTGCCCAGCCACCCTCTGGGTGAAAAACCTTTTCTAACATCTAACCTGAACCTCCCCTGACACAATTTCAGGCCATTGCCTCAGTCCTGTCACTGGTCACCACAGGGAAGAGATCAGTGTCTGCCCCTCTTCTTCATCTCGTGAGGAAGTTGTAGACTCTGGTGAGGTCTCCCCTTATTTATATCCCAGATTTTTCTTGCGCACACAGGCTTTCCTTGAAAAGTTGAATTTTCCTTTACAGGAACTTTACTAAAGTCATTTATGATGTAATGGTGGATAGAAATAAATCCTTGTTGTTTCTTTTACATGTATTGTGGTGTCTAAGAATAGCACTTAACTATTTCTGTTAAACTGTTAAATGTGAAGGTTGGTGTTCACTGTCAAAACCTGGTGGGTTTAAGACTGTTCTAAATGTAAGCCCTCCTACAGTGTGAATTAATGTATAAGCAAACAAAAACAAGCGTAAAAGGAATTAGTAACATTTTATTTATTCTAAGTTCCAGAACCCATACAAAAGCCACATGAAGGACCTGGAGAGATGGGGAAGCCTGTGGTCATTCCAAAAGAGGAGCAAGAGAAAATGAAAGAAATGTTTAAAATAAATCAATTTAATTTAATGGCAAGTGAAATGATTGCACTCAACAGATCTTTACCTGATGTCAGGTTAGAAGGGTAAGTATTAAAAGTGTACTCTATTTAAATGAAGAATGTGCAAAGACTAATCCAGAATTTCCTTTATATAAGACATTATAGTAAAATAAGATGGACCAGGAGAAACCAGTTTTCTTCAGTGTTATTTAACTTTGAATCTGATTATAAGTGCGAAGCCTGTTCAGGAAGCAGAAATTAATTTGGTTGAAGGAAAGTTAACTTAAGCATTGGCATTTCAGGAAAAAATCACTTGTTTGAAAAATTCATGCACTGCTTGTAATGAGGCAGACTAAAATTCTGCATTATATAAAATAAAAGAGATTGGGTGATGAGAGAAATACTTCAAAAATTTTCTTACCTAATGAAATGTGCAAAGCCTCATTTAGATTGCATTATAATGTTTTCTAATATCCATCTGGTTTGTTTTTGATCTTGCCTCTGGAATATTGCTCCTTTCAGAGCTATTTGAGTCATAAGTAATTAAAAAGAAAATTGTAGCCTTGTTTTAATGAAAAATAAGATTGCTTTACTCTCCCAGGACTACTCTGGCAGGATAGCTGATGACTCCCCCCACCTCAACCCTTCTTCTTTATGAAAGGGACATTCAGGTTGAATAAAGCTCATGAAACAAAATTTTCCTAATTTTCTACATTCTCTTGCAAGAATCAGGTGCTATAGAAACCCCATTTCTTTAGAAGCTCCCCTTTGCTGTTGTATATACAAGGTCTAGCTGCTGGAGGAATTTGTTCTCATCTCCTTTCTCAGAAGATAATATTAGCAGAGTGAGATGATGCTCTTGCTGCTTTTCATTTTTAATGAGTGATAAAGAGCTGGTTTGTAGGTGCCTTTATCTGTTGTGATGAAAGTGATTCTATGTAGCATGTGAGTTCCTGGTAGTGCTGGTGTTCTTAATAATGGAGGCAAATTTTTCAAAATGTGATTTCACAAGTTTGAAATTATATAGGTTTTCGGTCGATTTTCCAGTACAAAAACATGCATTTGAGCATCTAAAAAGTTGACTTAGTTGTTGAGGTCTAGGCTTTGAATTGGCCAAAAATGGAAAGAGGAATTGTTATAAATTATTAAAAAATTATTACCTAGGCGTCATTCAATCTTGCAGGCAAGTGAAATGGCAATTTCAAAATCCGATTTAGCTATATAGAGATTTTTGTCTTTCACATTTGGCTTTGCTCTGCAGCTATTGTGTTTCACAGTAAGACGTGCTATAAGTTTTGTAATGTTGCATTTGCTTCTCTTCCATTTTTTCTGGATACAGTGCTGTCACTATACTCTGTATGTGAAAGTGGAATCTTAGTATAAAATTTTAGCTATAGTCTCAGGATAGAGTTGGATTTTTGTGTTCTTTTAAATTCCTGCCAAAATTTTAACATTCATATGTGTATGCATTTTTAGTAGTTTTTGAGAGAAAAATGCTTCCCCAAAATCTCTTCCATTTGTCATCTTTTCAATGTGGACTTTATAAGGTCATGCTAATTAAGAAGTCATGGAGTATGTTTATATTTCTCTGGCAAATTTGAGAACAAAATGTTTACAAGGGCATCTTAGTTTGTATGTGTGGATGAGTATTACTCTTTCAGAATACTGTAACTGTTTCCAGAATTGTGGAAACTATAAATATACTCTGATGTTGTGTGTATGTCTTATAAAATTATTTATCTGATTCGTCAAAATACTCCAAAGTCAGAAACAGTCTGTGCTGCATTAGTGGAATTGCTTCTGTTATAACTTGTTCTATCTGTGTCCCTGGTAATGTGGAAATAGTTTGTGGAGAAGGAGAATGGGTAATTTTTAATCATTCCTTACCACATTTATGTGCCTACAGCACAGCTGCCAGTAGCACTTTCAATCAAGGTTTTGAAAAAGCAGGGTATGTTCAAAGGCACACTTAGCTGTTCAACCATGTAATTATTTTCTTCACAAGTTTTGTGTGTTGCTTACTTTAATGTGGTGTGGTGGGAAGAAGTGATTATTTCAAGTCCTCTAATTCTCCAGCATGTCAGTTTTTCTGAAGTACAGAAGCCTGCAGAGGTTTTGCCTAGTGGTTAATCATTGGAAAGCTGGTGGAATTAAGAGTGCCAGGACCAATTTGCCTCATGTATTTAATGGGAGTGGCATGACGTGTCGCTGCTGAAGCTTTCGAAGTAGACTGCATTATCCTTCAATTAATTTCTAGTTTTGACAAACCTCTATCACCTGTGTGAAGATAAGTGTGTTGGTCCTGGAGTGCTCATAGGTTAATCTCTGCAGATGACCCACCCAGGACATCCTGCTTATGTTGTGGCCAAGAAATTTGGTTCCTGGCTAGAAGAACAAAAATATGAGCTTCTTTAATAACTTCTAGGCACTTCTCCAGCTGAGGGAACTCCTCAGTTCAAGACATCTACAGAAGCTGACATCTCTGTTCTGGCGAGTGTTCCCCAGTTGTATTTACAGGTTTATATTTATTTTTATTATTTGGCACAAAATTACTGATGCACGTGGATGCCTATAAAATCATTGGCATGTGCCTGAATTGCTGGTCACTTTGTGTCTGTTATCAGGAACATTGTTCTCGTTGTCCCAGCTGAGTGTGATTTGCTAAGAGAAAAAGCTAAACCAGAAGTGATTTTTTTAGCCCAGATACTTCCCTGAATCTGGACAGGGACGTGTCAGTATAACAAACTAATAGAAAGGGCAAGGATACTACCTCTGGACGAAAGCTGTTGCAGGGGAATAAGCAGCTGTGCATACCAGATTGGTTTTAAGTTGTTAATAGAATAATTCTTGCAAGCATGTCTTATTCTAGTCTGTGAATCAATCATCAGAGTGGGAGTTGATTCACAGTTGCCAGGAAAATATGCAGCTGTGGGCTTGACATGACAGCAAAGAGTAAAAGATGGATGATCAGGAGCACTAGAGTCTTGCCTTGATTTTGCTGAAGAGGAGGGAGGCAATGAATAAAATAGGTGCCAGTAAGTGAAGTACGTGTTCAGCTGCTCCTGTGTGCATTAGATTGGTGTTCAGGCTGGAAAGTAGGGGGAGTTGAAAGCATGAAATTTGCACATGTTGTGTGACTTGGTTTGGCTCTCGGTGCCGTTGGAGGTGACTTCAGAAACTGCTTTGCAAAATGAAGAATGAGTATTGTGTTGTAAGGCTGAGCTTTCCAGCCTGAATTTATTATTTAACAATTTGTGGAATATATAAAAATTTTAAGTAGACATTTGTTCCCTGTTGTGAGAGTTTAAACCAAATTCTGAGGTTTTTACACTTGAAAACAGCTGTTTAAAACATTCTTCTTTTTCAGGCACAAGCAATCAAGGCTTCAAACAGTGAAGGCATAGCTGGAACAGAAAGATTTTGTGTTGATGTAGGCTCTGGTCTCCACTGGAGCTTGTGATGCAGCGCTAGCAGGGTGTCATATTTTGCAGGTTGAGATTTCTTGGAAAGGTGATGGGTTTCCCCAAGTAGACCTGCAGGAAGGAGGGATATCCATGCTCCTTGCTGATCCCTCTGCAGCCCTTTCTCCAAGGCTACAGGTTCCATACAGTTTGGCATAAAATATCTTCCTTGTCATTTTTCCCTAGCTGGTATAATTGTACCAGAATTAAGGGTATCAGACATCTTGTTATAACTCAGTTAGTTCTGCATAAAGTCTGGGATCTTTTAACTACTGTTATCTCAAACTGTCTGTACTTAGGAAGGTATGTATGCTGGCATTTTGAGTGCCATAGTTCATGTTAGGGTATAATCAGAGTTTTTAGCCAGATGGCCTTACATATATGAGTGAAATGTGTTTAAATCCATACCAACTATGATTTCAGCCACTTCATGGAGAAAAGAAAGGTGCATATCTCTGAGACCTTCATGTTTAACTGGTATATTAATGTTGTCAGATTGTTATTGTTGAAGGGTTTTTGTTCTGAATCAAACTACCCTACTCATTTCCTGCTGCCAAGATTACTTTCACAACTGGGAGGAAGTAGACAATTTTCCAGGTTAAAAGCCATTTTTCTAAGTCTAATTTACATGTATGTTGTGGAGTTTATGGCAGTTATGCTGAGCTTCTTTCTGAGTAAATCTAGTAAAATAGTAATTCTGAATGAATCTGTCATATTTTTGGTTAGAAAGAACAGAATTTAGATTTAGGCACTGTTAATTACATGATACAATATAATGCTTTTCACTTACCACAGTCTGGTTTTCATATCTGTGTTTAAAAATGTTATGTTAAGTGTGAAATATACACGAAAATACACTAGAATTTGGATTTTTAACTTCTCAAGTTCATTTGCTCTATACTTTAAGATACTACCGTTGAATCAAAATATAACACATCCCTAAAATTAACATAATCTCAATGTGAGGAAATTAGCTTGAGTAGAACTATTTGTAGTAATACAAATGAAGGCACACATGCAAGAGCATGCTCTTGGAACTCAAATGTGATATTTCATGGGTTTTTAAAAGACAGCACTCAAGGTATTTGCTTCTGTATGAGGCTTGTGAAAGTGTGCTCTCTACTTATAGTTCTTTTACTTCAGGAGAATAGCTAAGGAGGTAGTTTTATTCTAGCTACAATTTGGTATAAATGTGGACTGCAGATGAAAGAAGTTTTCTCATCACTTCTGTTGTTGCCAATCTGATGATTGTGTGGCCTGGATGGACACCAGAAAGTGGGAAAAAAGAATAGTTTGTCGATTCAGCAAACTGAAGCAACACACGCAGCAACCATATGACAACCAGATCTGGTCGAAAGAAGGGGATGGGACAAAAGTGTAATGGTGGAAGGTGGGTTTATTGCTTTT
This sequence comes from Vireo altiloquus, assembly GCA_013396875.1. Taxonomy (NCBI): domain Eukaryota; kingdom Metazoa; phylum Chordata; class Aves; order Passeriformes; family Vireonidae; genus Vireo; species Vireo altiloquus. The sequence continues at coordinate 371,231 of VZRF01007601.1, forward strand.
GGCAGCAGCCCTCAGTCACACTGGATTAGGTGGAATATGGTGAGGAAAAAAGCTTTCTTACAGAACCTGGAGTGTTGAAATCCCCATAAGGCCATAGGGATTTAAATAGCTCCATAAGCTGTGATATAGTTTGTGAACTTTAGGAATTCATTTAGCTCAGGTCATAGTAATGTAAACATAATTAAAAAAAGAGCAAAGTTGTCAACATAAATTGTGGAAGACTCAGGAGCTTTTGACACAAGCTAGAAATCCAGGCTGTTAATTAACCCAGCATCTGTAAAGAAAATCTGCTGACCTCATCACCAGCAATGTAACTTTCAGCAATGTCATGGAAGTCTGAAAGCATGTGAGGTATTAAAGACTTTACTGTTCTTTCAAGCAGGAATGTTTTTTCATCTGGCTTTTGTGATGCCTGTAGCTTGTTACTGGCTCCTTGTAGAATCAATGTTTGAAATTGTTCTTGTTTGCATTGATTTAGTTAGTTAGCTGAAAGAAATTCCCTATAAAGCTTTTTCCTAGAGATAGCTTAGAGGGAAAAAAAACCCTATGAAAATCAGCTTACTTTCTGTAAACTTTTTTTTTGGGGGGTTATACTATATACACACACACAGATATATATATATGTGTATATATATATACACAGATGTGTATGTGCACAAACACTTGGCAGTCTCATTCTTGGTTGCAATCTTCTTATTCATGCTCATCCATTTTGGATGAGCTGCCATATCCTGAAATTTATTCAGATTGTTAGGTCAGGTATGGAAAATAATTGGTCTAGAGATCTTAAGGTTCAATTTCAGTCTCTGAGGACAGAATTGGTTTTGCTTCTGTCAAGAGATGCTTTTCTGTGATCGCTTTCAGGATAAGGAAAATAGTCAATTGCAGCTGCTGTTATTTTTGTGAAGTTCACTTGAATTCTGTAACCACAATGGTTTTAAGAACCATTTTGGATTTTGTTTTCAGGGTTTAAAGAAGATTTCTACTTGACTCATGAGATAATGCGACCTTTCTTATATCCAAATCTTTGAGATCAGAAGAAAGGAAAATTTCATACTCTTGATGTCAGGTAAATTATGTAATACTATTGAAGGCAGATATTAAGCAGGTTGTGTTGGAATGTTTAAATAAGGATAAGGGATTTGCCTGCATTCAGGACACCTGTTCAGAAAGATTAATTGAAGTTGTGATATGAATTATAGAAAAGAAGGCCTCTTCCTAAAATGAGTTGTTCTGATTTGATTGGAAGAAGCAGTTTCAGGGTAGTGTGAAGTTCTGTTGCAACCTTATCTACAGTGCTTTCTCTTTGTTCAGTTGCAAGTTAAAGCCGTGGTTGTATGCAAAGTCTGAGTAGTGAAATGTGGTTTGCCATGTTACAACAGCCAGTGATCCCACCTTTCTTGGAAGAACTGCTTTTAGTCCTTTTAGCTGTACTGCTTCTGTGTGAAAATCAGATCTTTATCCAGCTTGACTGTCTTCAATTTAGGAGCTTGGAGCATTCTTAAAATTTATGTAAAGAGCAGATTCATTAACACCCCCTCTTAAATGATATTATGAGGCTGCTGTTTATACTCAATGATCTTTGTGGGTTCCTTCCAACTCAGCATATTCTGTGATTCTGTGATCCAGGAAAGACTAAGCCAGTGTTTACCAGAAAAATACTATGTGACTTGAGTCCTGGTGTTCTTGATGTAGTGTTTTGACACTTTCTCTGACACGCTGCCGCAGGGCGTTCGCTCTTGACGGAAATGTAGGTCAGTCTCAGCAGCTTTGGGGTGACTCTCAGAGTCTTATTTCAAAACTTGTTTTCACCTGTGATTAAAGTAGTGAGGAGGTTTTGTGTTGGGCATAGCTGTGCCTCAGCTCTGTTACATTAACTTTATTGCAGGCTATAACTTAAGGCATATGAACAGGTAAGCAATGAAATGCTGACATTTTATAGCACTGCAGTGATATTCATCAGATATCAGTAATTAAACCTGAGGTTTCACGGGGGAGTTCAGATTTTCTGATTTTGTTTTCTATCGATCTGGAATTAACTTTTGTAACCTCAAAGGAAAATAAATGTGTGGTTTTAAGCCAGAGGACACTGATGCTTACTTTACAGAGACTCTCGATATATTTTAATACTGAAATGTGCGTAGTTTGTACTGCATCAGTAATATTAAACAAATTTATTACAGAGGCTGTGCTGTGTAGTATTTCCTCAAAACTTCAGCTCTAACCTGATTTTCAGCAAGACTTGGATTATTCCTATGTGTCATTGTCAAATTTAAGTCCGGAGATGCAGTTTATTTATAACCGCAGTTTTTATTTATAACTGTTGTTTGTAGTACGCAAGATAAAAGATTGTACTAAATTTGTAAGATGACTAAACGTGCTTCTCTTCCTGCCTCAATCTGTTGCTAGTTCAGCTTTCAAAAATGCATTGGCACTGTGTTATTGTCCTGCACGTACAAGCACCAGTCTGAGCTCCACTGGGATTTCCCAACTGATCTGCTCAGTGCACAGGAGACACTTTTACTTGTGCTGCATCTCTGTCCTTTATCAGAGTGCTCTGGGCTGTGTGCACTGGACTAGAAAACAAAGATTGCATACATGTTTTACTACTGTTAATGCTTTTGAGCCACTGTAAATTATTGCTCATGACTCGTTCCTTTGAAAGCCTGGTGGAATATGGGAATAAAACTGGAAACAAGTAGACCAAATCATGGCTTAGGTATTGTCTGACTCTGTTAATTTTCATGATTAGGTAAGCATCAGTGGTCTTATTTTGAAAAATCCATATAAAAAATAATGTTCCAATGTGTAACTTTTTCTCTCATTTCTCCTCTGTGGAGAATAACAAGTTGGCAGCATCAGAAGGGGTAGAACTCTGCCTTGTAGTACTTAGAAATTTAGCATTTATTTCTAATGCAGACTATAATTATGGCCTCATCTTTCTAGACCTAAAATTTGTTTCATGTTTTTCTTCAGTAAAGGAGGTTTTCCTCATTGTGTCTCACTGCATAAGCATTATGCTAGTATATAACTAGCATAGTTATAGCTAGTATATAACTAGCATAGTGATTTCCTACAAGACCTCTTTCTTGTTTGTAGCTTTGTTTGGGGTGTGATTTTTTTTAGCCTATAAAAAGATATTTAAGAGCTATCCAAATAGTAAATCCTTGTTTTTCACCTTCAGAAGTGATTTAGCCTGACTTTGAAGGGTGTGCAGACAGATCATTACTAACATTGTAAATAGATGTCTGTCAAGATTTGCCCACATTACACATGTAGCACTCAATCTTGGGCTTCAGAAATAATTCCTAAGTAAATTGATCCATGAATGCAATTTCATAATATTGATAAAATGCCGAGTGCTATTCTGTAATAAGATGGCTGCACAGTTGTGGGGTTTTTCTAAGATAATATTTGGAGTGTTTGTCAAAGACCCAACAGTAAACTGAGAGAGGCAGTGTGAGGACAGCACAGGTGGTGTCCCAGGTTTCTGGAGTCTCTGCATGCCTGGCTGTGGGTAGCTTTTTTTATCTCTGAGTTGGAGACTGAGCAGATCAGATAGGTATCAGAAGAATTTCACCTTCTGATGAATTCAGCTGAAGCATCTTTTACAATCACCTGATAGATTTCTTCTGCACTTTCTCACTGGTGTGAGAGAAGAGAGGCTTCCAGTTCTGTCAGATGTGGAGAAGGATTGAGTGTGTATGGTTGTGGTGTTGTAGAAAGTGCAAAATGAAAAGTTGTCTTCTTTCCCTGCAAGTTTGTGCTGAAGCTGCAATTAAACTCTGAGATTTAATGGCTTAATTTTATTTGGACATAATTGCCTTACTTGTTGTCTCTTCTGGTTATTTTTGTAATGTCTCCTGTGGACTATTTGTACTCTGGGCTGAAAGAGAATGTAGCAAAACAGTTTATTCAGAGGCTCTTCAGATGCATTTGAAGTAGCATCAGGTAGTTTTCAAGTGGTTATACTTAATCCATTGAATAAAATTCTCTGAATTTTTTTTCTGAACATATCTATGTGTAAAACCTGTAGAGCTTCTATGAAAGATTCAACTTTCACCTTCACAAAAAGTCACAATAATGGAGAAGCAAAAGAAAACTCGTAGTTGCTTTTAGCCTTTCATTTTAAAAACTTTTGTAATGGATTTAAAACTTTGAATCCTGGCCACAGCATGTAATGGACACGTATTTATTTTGCGGTTATTGTTATTCTTTAGCAGTGTTGTATATATATGCTAGCATCTATCCAACTTTCTTTGCTTTTAGTCCATTAAACTTTATTTCAAGTTATAAAGTATTCTGACTTGTTACACTGCCCTGTGTTCTTGGGGAGATGTGGACCTAGGACTAACTATGTAGTTGTAATGAACTGGGCCCAGCTATTCTCATGGACTTACAGGATCATGGAATGGTATGGTTTGGGTTGGAAGAGACCTTAAAGATCATCTAGTTCCAACTCCCCTGCTGTGGACAGGGACACTTTCTCCTAGACCAGTTTGCTGGAAGTCCCATCCAACCTGGCTGTGAACGCTTCCAGGGTCATCCACAACCTGGGCAACCTGTTCCAGTGTCTCAACACCCTCACAGTAAAGGATTTATTCCTATTACCAAATCCAACTTGACCATATTTCAGTTTAAAGCCATACTCCCTTGTTGTGTTGTTACAAACCCTTGTAAAACGTCCCTCTCCAGCTCTTTTATACTCCTGATAGGTTCTGGAAGGTGCCATAAGGTCTTTCCAGAGCCTTCTCTTCTCCAGGCTGAACAACCCCAGCTCTCTGAGCCTGTATGCATAGGAGAGATGCCCTCTGGTCATCTTTGTGGCTTTCCTCTGAACTTACTTCAACAAGTGCATGTCCTTCTTATGCTGAAGCCCCCAGACCAGACTGTGATACTCAATATTCTGAATATGTGATGCAAGACTGCAAAAAGATGAAATTCTGTGAAGAATGTGTGTGAGTACTGCATTCTGGTCTGGGGTCTTCAACGTAAGAAGGACATGCACTTCTTGGAGCAAGTCCAGAGGTCCGAGCAGAGTCATGTCTTTATAATCATGTGTTTGTAAAACAGCTTTAAAAAGTCTAGGTACTAAACTTAATTTTTTTTTTCTTACATCTGACTTTGATGGGGCATTAAAAACCTTTGATAATTTCAATTCTATTTCCTATGTAGTTTTCCAGTTTATTTCTGTTGTGATTTGACCCCAGCTGGCACCTAAGCCCCATGCAGCCACTTGCTCACTGCCCCCACAGTGGGCTGTGGGAGAGGATCAGAAGGGTAGAAGTGAGAAAACTCATGGGTTGAGATGTTCAGTTTAATCAAGAAAGCAAAAGCCATCACTCAAGGAATTCATTCACCACTGCCCATGGCAGGCAGGTGTTCAGCCATCTCCAGGAAAGCAGAGCTCCATCACCTCTAACAGTGACTTGGGAAGACAAACGCCATCACTCTGATCGTATTTTAACAATCTGACCTATTCTTTTTCTGTGTCTTTAGGTAACAGGCTAGTAAGACTCTGTTTTTAAAATGTATGATGTTTTTGGGGAGTTTCCACAATCTAAATAATATATAGAGTCCCATTAGCTAAGAGTTTGCATAGTGAATGCCGTAGATTAGGGAAAGGATGATGCATTCCATGTGGAGTAGACATTCTTGCTGCTGTTTGGAGCCTTCATTACATTACTGGAGATGGTATGCCTTCCTAATATTATGCACTCAATTTTAAAACTGTTTGAGGCACGATCCAACAAAGAGAACATAATGTATTAGTAGCTCATTAAAATTCAAATTGTCCCTAATTCACAGCCTGTGTGTCATACCCCTCCTGGTTTTATTCTGCTTCTAATGTTGCATAACTTGGTTGAAGCTAATGCTTTATTTTAAATTCTATAGTACTCCTTTCTGAGGTAATTTGTTTTCAAATGAAAGACAAAAAGAATTCTTAATTTAAATGTTTGTTAATAGAATAAAACATGAGGTTTCCTTAGAAGGCTAATGTCTAATCATGGGCATCAAGTGTTCTATTTTATTTAGCTTATGTTCTGCAGCAATGTTTTCTTGGAGGGGAAGGAGTTACCAATGTTTTCAAAATTAAAAACAGGAGGTTTTATTTGTATGTATTCATAACAATTTGTACAGATATAGCTAAAAGGTATATATAGAAGGACGGGTAAAAGGAATATTAAAAAACAAGTCTGATACTATCAATTCTTTCATTTATCTTGCCTGCATCTATGAATCTTTCCAGAATAATTTCGTACCGAACTCTTTATTAAGGATAGCTCTCAAAAATGCCAAGCCAGTTTTGTTATGAAGCACCCTTGTGTTATGCCTGGCAATGTGTTTTACGTGTTGGCATACAAATGTTGTGGGTTAAAACCAACCAGCAACCAAGTGCCAGCGCAGGGTTACTCGTAAATTGTTACTCCAGGAAGGGCTGAGCTCTGAGGGTGGGAATAGACACATTTCATTATGGCCAGGTGGAGATTCACCTTCTGCAGGACAGAGCTGGAGGAATGCCTTGCGGTGGGGAGGAGTGCTCCCCAAAAATTTCTGCAAGCCTTCTTGTTGGTGCTAAAACGTTCCCATTCAAAGACAGATCTCAAATGTTTTGATATACTTCAGACACTGTAATGCTGTATAAACATTGTAGTCCCTGACTGGCGTTTATACCAGTTCATTGAATTGAGCTCAGTAAAATAAAATCTTCTGTAAAACCATGATAAAAGGCAAGGCTGAAGATGAGAGATTTTGTACTACAATAGTAGATCCTGTGGCTATCCCAGCATGATATTCTTGGTGAATGACACATTGTTACTGCTTTTCATAGAGAACTGCTAACAGGCTTCTCTTGACTTTTTTACAAAGATTCTTCCAAAAAGTAGAGGAGCAATTGGTGGATTTGTATTACTATTGTAGCTGAAGGTCTACAGTCAGAGACTTATTTTCTGGTCTAGGGAGCAGTGCAGCAGAAGGAATAAAACATTTTGGTTTTAAAGTAGCAAAGTAGTCTGAACAAGTGGCAAACATGGGGATAAAATTACTTGGCTTATGATTGAATTTTTCATCTGAAATGCATAGCATTTTGTGAAAAGCTATTTTATTTTTCAAGGGATACCAAAGAAATAACTTTTCAGTTGGCATGCTTTGCAAGTTTTTTTTTTTTTACATGTGAAATAAATCAGGATAACATAGGGATACATGGAAGCTTTCCATAAAGATTTTATAATGTTCAGTTCAGTGTGATGAATAATTAAATTGGGCATAGTTGTATAACAAGTCGGTATAATATTGAAGGCAGATAGTGCCTGATCCTACTGCTTCAGTTCTCAGAAATTATTTCACAGCAGCTCTTCCAGGTATTTCTTCATTTGCACCTGGACTTACTGATCCTTTCTGAGATGTCTGTGCATGCTGGGTTTTTGTCACCACCTCAGAGCTGAAATGCCGGTTTGCTGTGAGAGCTGCTCTCTCTGAGAAGAGCTCTGGCTGAGTTATCCAGCAAATAAAATATTGATGTTGGGAGCCTAGTTCTGGCTGACATTCCTGGTGTCACTGTTTGGCATGCTGACACCACGATCCTGTTGTATTGGCAGGCTGTTCCTTAAGGATGGCTTCTGTATATTTAGGGTAGAGGATATGCTTCTCAAGCCCTTGGACAGTGCTGCAGTCAGGATGATAGTCATGAATACTCGTTAATGTATTTTTGTAGCGTTTAGATCAGGTTACATTACAGTGAACTGACTCAACAATTTGGGATCTAATAAAAGCTTTTTTGTTGGAATGGAGCTCCATTGAATGTATTTCCTTTTCCACCTCAGTGTTTTCCTTGTGTTTGAGATCTGCATATAGCTCTTTAACTTTGATTCTTGAAGTATTAATACCATGAAATCTTACATAAGTAACTGTGTCATTTTTAAATGTGCAGGAGGAACAAATCTCTACAGAGAACACTTAAATTTGTGTGGTTATTTTTTAGAGCAGAATTGGAGTTTTTTCAGAATTGTGATCAGTGCTTTGTGTACAGTGTATTGATTTTTCTAAAAGATAATGAAAACATCATTTGTTGTAAAATAGCTTTGCTGAATGTAAAAATTTTGGCTGCTAAAATTTGGGGTTACTTGAACTGTGTGTCATAGTTTACATAAATGCCCTATATATGCTGTTTATATGCTAAACCCATGGTTTTCCGTGCTAACTTTGGAATGTGAATATAATTCTCTTTTAATCTGATGAACTTCCGAGCACTTTGAACATGCATAAAATGTGCACTGTGCGCTCCTTTGTCACACTCTGCATGCAACTGAAGTATCAGGAATGTTAGTATCAGTACCCAAGAGATAAACCTCAGACGTGCAGCTCTAACTGAAGGCCTGACCTTTTCAAACACGTGCTTTAATTTGGTTCATAGGTGTAAAACGAAGGTGTATGCAGACAACCTTCCCACGACCAGCGTTGTCATTGTGTTTCACAATGAGGCCTGGAGCACCCTGCTGCGGACAGTCCACAGCGTGATAAATCGCTCCCCGCGGCACATGCTGGAGGAGATCGTCCTCGTCGATGACGCCAGTGAAAGAGGTGAGGATAACACCCACGATTTAGCATCCTGCTCTTTATACTTCACAAACTGAAGTTGGCTTGATGGGGGCACAGCCCTCCTTAGCAAAACACAGCACCTGGGGCAGGGGAAGGCCGAGGGTGCAATGCCTTTTTAAACGACAGATGGATCATTCTGCACTGAAAGCTGGTGTAAGTTTGTCTGTCTGGTTACTTTTCTGTTGACAGCATGGACTTTATGTTTGCTAGTGGGTTTATTCTAGTACAGTTTTGGTGTTTTGCATTTAGAATTTTAGCGTGTTCATACAGCTTGAGGGCGTTTAGTACTTGAATCATCTGGTGAATAATAGCAAAGGCAACTCTGTTGCACACATTTAAATTTACTATCACTGTCACTGTTAGGCTTGGGAATTAGAGGGATCAATTTTGATTTTTCAGTTCATGGGAAGCTAAAATTCAGTTTCTATGCTGCATAGCGTTCCACTTATTAATAAGTAGTACTCCAGATGAAAACTCTGTGCTACAGAATCAAACTTACCATGTGTAATAAGCAAAACTTGAAGCTGATTTTTCTCTTAAAATAGAATTATATTATTTATATTTTAATTTTCATAGTATTTTTAGATTACAGTATATTAGAAATAAAAATAATATTCTATATAATACTTAATATTTAATTTTGGCTAATTGTTCATATTTGGCTTGTTCTTTCCTTAATATTTCTTGGTGGTATGAGTTATGAAGTACTTTTTTCCTTGTGTTGGTAAATAGAGGTGAGAGGGTAGTTTTTTCGTCTAAAACATGCCTATATTTTTATATTGATCCACTTTTTTTCTATATTGCTATTTTGAAAGTTGTCTCCGAGAACTAATGACTTGTAGGCCACCAGAGAAAAAGTCTTAACAGTCACCAGTTGTAGGCTGTTACCTGTATCAGAAGGAATTCCCATGTGTCAGACATAGAAGGGTTTTACACACAGCATGCTGACATCTCAGCCTATTGTTTCTGATTCCAGTGATGCAAAATTCGTGTTTGGCTGCTAATGGTAATTCCAAATTCAGAGTAGGATGTCTGACTGTTGTCCAAACAACGAAATCTGGCCAAGATCTGCATGTATGAAGAGAGACACTGGATTTGCTCTAAATAGCACTATGATACATGGGTTATAGAGGCTAACAGGAGGTTTTAGGATAGTTAGGAGCCATTTACCATGGTTAACAGGAGCTTTTGTAGCTGAAGAGCATTAGAAGTGGATGTTTGCACAAAGGTGGTGGAAGGTCTACTGAGTTGCTTTTCAGCTTGGGGGTGTGTGTGTGATGCCTGGCGTGTTAGCTGGCCTGTTCCACGTTGGGTAGGTGTGGAGCTATTGTGGGGTAGCTGAGGGAAGATCCTGTCAGCCAAAGGCACTCTCACCAATCTGCTTTCCTGAGGAAGCACAGCTCACGCACTGGGCTTGTGTCTGCACTTGTCTCTACTCCTTTCCTCTCTTGGGCACTCTCGCTTACTTTTGCTTTTCCTTTTTTACCTAAGTGCTTCAGCTAATTCCTGTGCAATTTGGAAGAACGGACAGAAGCATTAAATACAATTACATTCTGGCAGCAGAGGAGAAATGCCTATGCAAAGTGCCACATTAACGTGTTCCAGATTAAATGAGAGTCATGATCTACTTTTGCTTTTAGAAAGGCACAGCATCAAATTTTTGCTTTTTGCACTTGTGGGTGATTTGTAATTATGCCCCTTGATTTTTTTGTAGTTTTTTAACCTTTATGTAAAAAAATCAACATTTTATTTATCAAAACAGTTCTTGGCACTAATTCAAATCAGTGCTAATTATTATTTGTGACAGGTCCACTTTTAGTATGACCTAGAAATAAAGAGCAAGCTAATATTAGAATGATGTAGACATCATATTCCTTATGTTTTGCCTCTTCAATTTCTGTTTTAGAAAAAAATCAATTACCACGTAGCAATAGAGATGTCTGTGAATCATAGAATTATAGTCCACCTAAAAAAGCATGTGGCTTTCTCTAGAAAAGTTTTCTGTTTCTGGGTTTGGTAATAAAAACAAATGAACTTAATTCCAGGCTGAAAGATAGAGCATTTCATACTTTTTTTTGGTAGTGCTACTGAACCTGTTCCAGTATTTCCTTTTGGAGCCTCTAATCTTCGTTTCAGATCACTTAGGCATCTCTTATTTGTTGTTATTTTCAACAATTACTGAGAGGGGTTTTTTTTGTTCTGTTTTCCAAGAACTTGTTATAGTTCCATCAAGCATGCTTTTACATTAAACAAAACAGAAGGGTATGATGCCTGAAGATGTGAAGGGTTTGTGTTTGCTACTTAAGCATTCTGTTTGTGTTGAATTAAACCAGCATACTTTTCCAGAAAAAGACAATGTTCAGCCTGAGTATTGTGTATTGAAATCTAACATCACAGTCATTTTAATTGGAATAAAGTAAGCATTCAGTCTGCCTGAAGCACACTTTGTACCTGCTAGTGTCATGCTCTTAGAAGAATGAATTTGCATAATAGCATGTATTTATCTACACCCAAAAGAAAAGTGTTGGAGAAACAAGACATTTCTGTAACATTGTTCTCTAGTTACTGCTCAGAATGGCAACTTTAGTTTTTAAGTATTGATCTTTGGTAACTAGTTCAAAACAGTTAACAGGAGAAATCAGGATGAGCTCCAAACTGGGTCAGCACCCAATAGCAAGTGTGGTAGGCAGATTACATCAGGATAGCTCACAGCCGCAGAAGTTAGTTACAGAGATACAGGTCAAAGCAATATGACCGCAGCGAAATCCTGCCAACAATACTTACAAAAGTGTTCATACTTCTTAAAAAAGCATGTTTGCATGCTTATAAAAATGATAAATCTGTGGTTTATTGTAGTTTAATTTAAAAAAAAGTTTGAAACCTAATTTTTCATTTATATTGATATCAATGTGACTCGGTAATAGAATTGGCAAGGTATTTTTCAACTAATGCTCTTAGTTGACTTGAATAGAATATATTTGCTCTTTTGACTTCCTTAGTTCTGCTACTGCCACAGAAGATACTCAGTCCTAGGTAAAACTATGCAGACAGAGAAAAGTCTTGAAAAAAATATCCACCACAAAGAGTTACTATACCTATAAAACTATATGAATTAAAATTGTTCCAAATTAGAAGTATTGTGGAGATCTCTGGAGTTTTTTTTTAAATATTATCAAACATAACTCTGTTTGAAGTATATGAAGCAATGCTGAAAATTTAGTCAGCTCTAATCCTGAGTCACTTAAAAGCAGCTGACTCTATAATGTATAAAACTTCTCATCTCAGCATTCAATATAGAATTTAGTATAAGTATGACCAACAGGTTTGTATATAAAAATAGTCATCTCCACAACTTGATCCTGGTGTTTCTTGTAGGCCAAAATGTATTATTCATTCATTAAAAGATTATTCAAATATTTGCTTTTTTCTTTGAGGGAAAAAACAAATCTTACCTTATAAGAAACTATTACTAGTTTCTGGGTGCATGACTAATCAAAAAGGCTAGATTCCTGCTACTCGAACAAAGGGAGCAATTTGTAAGGGCTGTATATATAAAGGCTGCTGTTAGAGAGGGTGTTCTGGAGGGAAAATAGCTGTTTAGATTTGAGCATTTTACCCTAACTGCCGCTAGCAGAGGAACTTTGGAAATCATGATGCCTGAATTATTTACTCTGCTTTTATAGGGATGAGATATCAGGCTTCATATTTTCTGCTTATTTTCCTGAAGCTCTAGTAGTATTTTAAGGACACAGTTACTGAAGGTCTGTCAGATTGTTTTGTTTCTGGGAATAGTCCCTTCTGAAGTTTTGAACAAGGTGGTAGTTCATAAGAATATTCTTATGGACCTGGTTAAGCATGGGAGAAGGACTGTTCTTAACCTTATTCCCTCCATAGTGAAAACACTGCACACATCTGTGATTCTTTCTTACAGAAAAGAAGTTGAAAAGTACTTGATAAATTGAAATTTTAAATAATTTACAGAGAAAATGTAGGTAGAACTCAAGATTTTTATACGTAATACATTGAGCATGACTTTCTATAATGTAAGTTTGTGTTTTATGCTAGTTGTTGACTCACTGCAGTTATATCAATGCAATTTTTCCTTCTTCCCCCTGCAAGAATTTTACTGTTCTGTTAATGTAACTGCATTCAAGAACCAATATCACAGCCCATATTTATTCATTTAAGTTTAAAGTGGATGGAACTACTTTAAAGCTTATCGGTGCTACACCTGAAATGTGCAGAGAAATGTGTTGATTTGTGTGACTTGCTCATCAGATGGTGAGCATAGGGAGAAATGCTGCACACTCTCTATGTATATCATGGAAGCAGTATGCATTAAAACTATAAACCAGATACTTGTTCTTTTAAATTAGTGACTTTGGAAAGCTACACTGTAAAGAATAAGACTATATTTGCTACAGACTCAGTCAGTCAAATGATCTCTGTGCTCAACTCCAAAAGCCTTTCAAAATGTTCAGACATGTACTTGGTTTGTACTAATAAACATTTATTAATTAGAGTCTCTGTTCATATGCAAAATAAGAATTAACTTGCTTTGAGTTTCTCTGGAAACAAATATTTAGATGTATCAAACTCTTACATACTTTTAGCACAGTTTAGCTTTCAAGACATGACAGAACTTATTTCTGTGGGTTTTTGTGACAGTCCAACATTGCACAGAAAAAAAAGATAAGGCAATTAGAACTCATTCATCCGTAGAAGTGGTAAGGAATGGTAATCACCTTCAAGTCAGCCCTGCCCCTTGAGGTCTAGAGAAGAGCCACTAAGAGTTTATGCTGAGCTTTTCCCATCCCCTCCAGTGTCACACTTATTCTTTTATGAGGTACTTACTACCTTATGTGAAATCCTACTACAGGCTTTGCACTCTTGTAGTACAACTTTCAACTCCTGTGTCCTTTGAGTGTACAATCTAATATTCCATAGTGGTGCAATAAGACCATTTTACCTTTTTTACACATTTAGAATCTGCAAGTTATTGCAGAAGTCTATTTCTGTGATTGTCCATTGCATTCTCCCTCAGTTCTTTGTTCTTCCTTTGGCATCATTTATCACAGCCCAATAGCTCTTTGCAGTGCAAGTAATTTTGAGTCTCTAGGCATATGGTAATCGACTGTTGTATTCTGAATAACTTGCTCTTCATAATTCATGCTACATTGAGATTTGTTTGTGTTACAGATTCTCATCTATGTATAGTGTGTAGTAGATAACCTTTTTCTTTTAAGTGTTAGAGGGATAATTTAATAGGAGAAAATATTAGCCAGAAAACCCCAGAGAAAGCACAATCCAAAAGTCAGTTTGATTGTGTTTTAAACTTCTCACAAAGAAATTATGTGTAAGCTGCATTACTGTAGGAGGCAATTCATTATGTTCACTTAGTCAAACCGTTTCCGTATTTCTTTGGTAGAAAAGTGTTATGTCCAAGAGCAATTATGCATGTTTTTAAAAGCAAGAATCACGTCATCTCTGCCATAAAAACTTGCTTGTCCCATCTGGGATTTGTGTAAGCGTTCTGCCCTCTCTTCCTTTTTGTGTTTTCCATAATGAAGAAATAAAGAGGAGGAAGAACTTTCTGTGCTTTCAAGTGAAACACTTGGGAGATGTGGAAAGAAGTATTGTGAAGTGTAGAATAAGCAGTAGAGGAAACTAGCTGAGAGAATAGAAAAATGGTAGACGAGAAAAGAGGAAATCTGTCTTAATTCAAGTCTCTTCATTAAAAAAAGAAAGCTGAACTACATAACTAAAAGTTTTCATTGTTTTGATCATTCTTTACAGACTTCTTGAAAAGACCGCTGGAGAGTTATGTGAAAAAATTAAAAGTACCTGTTCGTGTGATTCGAATGGAACAGCGTTCTGGATTGATTAGAGCAAGGTTAAAGGGAGCTGCTGCTTCTAAAGGCCAGGTCATCACCTTCTTAGATGCTCATTGTGAATGTACAGTAGGCTGGCTTGAACCTCTGCTGGCAAGGATCAAAGCTGACAGGTAATTATCCATCTATTTGCCCATGCTGGGTTTTTTCCTGTTGCTAAGAAATTTTCCAAGTATTACACAATAGCCTACAAGCAAATACCTACTTTTGGAAGGGCTCAATAAATTCTCATTGGTGTAAGGATAAAAGGCTAGTTCAGTTAAACTTTTAAAAGTAAAACTCTGTTTCAAGTGAAGTCTATATTGGGATGCATGGAATAATGTGATGAATAGCAGGAGCAATGAATGAAATTGAGGAAGTAGGGGAATTTGAGATCTTCAGTCAGCAGCCTGGCCTATTCCTTCATGAATTTGGGAAGATATTCTTAAAGAAATGGAGCCCTGATCTTGTGTAGCACCAACATTGTGAGCAAGATCTGTTTTCAGGCTTTCATTGTGATTTCTTTATGACAAAATAGTCTTGATTGTGGAAATCTGTGCTGTGTCTTGGTCATCTGGGATGTATTTTCTAAAGTTAGAATAATTACTGGAATCATGATGATCTACACTTACATCAGTGATGGAAATGGTATTGGGGACAAAAGTGAGAGAATTGTCTGCTTTATAAAATATTCATGCATCTTAACAGTAGCTGTAGTTGCACACTAGTCTGTTAGTAGACAACATATTAAATAGAATAGATATTAAATGCGATGTTAAAGATCCCTAGTTTTTATTGTTATAGATAAAAATCACACTTAAAATTTGATGTTACAAAATATGGTGTTACATAATGAATAAGCTACAAATAATGAAGAATCTTTGTTCAGCACTGTGCAAAAACAAAGTAAACTTTGTTATCATTAATCAGGTTTTGTGAGAGTATGATACATACATTGTTACAGTCTCTGAAAATGCCTCAACTTAAGTAGTTTGAATTTAGTTGCAGGCAACCTCTGAATCTTTTTAAAGAGCTTCCCATGAGAGGAAACCTGCTTGTGCACGGTTACTTAAGTGTCTTTAGGATGATTAGAATTGGCTTCTGTGAATATATGTATTAATAATGTCAGGACACTGGATAACAAGGCCACTTTCTGTCAACTATGATGCAGTAGTTGTACTTTGTTAACAATGACTATCATCTCTTAGTCTTGAGGGTATATAAAAATGCTTACCCAGAGTTAATGGACAAGTTTTAATTTCAAAACACACAAGTTACTTGGACTACTCAGTTAGAAACTAGAACTTCTTGTTTTTCTATCTAATCACTCTGTAGCAATGAGAAAGTTGAGATCATTATTTCCATCTGCAGAGGGATGAATATTTATTTCTGGTAACAATGCAAATATGATTTAAAAAAAGATGTGGCATTGCCAAAATTGTATCGATTTTGAATTGCAATTAGCAAGACAGAATTTGAGTATGTTTTCCCTTAATAATTTATTGAATAGTGTTGTTAAGAGATCGTGTTATGAAAATTACAACTGTATGTGTTAAAAACAATATTTAAAAAAAACCCCGAACATCTTTTTTGACACTTTTGGTTAATAGATTTTGTTTCTTTCCTTTCCCTAGGAGGACAGTAGTGTGTCCCATCATTGACGTGATCAGTGATGACACCTTTGAATACATGGCAGGTTCTGACATGACCTATGGTGGATTCAACTGGAAGCTCAATTTTCGTTGGTACCCTGTTCCCCAGAGAGAGATGGATCGACGGAAAGGAGACCGAACCCTCCCTGTTAGGTAATGAGAATTATTAAATTGGTTCAAATGTTTGTCTGATGTTTGCTCATAACCTTTTTATGTTAAACTTGAAAGTAAGTACTTAAGGTTGTTAAGTACTTAGTTAAGCATTGTAGCATCTTTTCTGTCTGGTTGAAGGAACAACATAAAAAGTTTTGCATGGATTCGTTTTTGGTAACTTTTGGTAGCAATAAAGAAATCAGTGAATTTATCCGTTTGGAAATATTTTTCAGTTCTACATTAATTACTGCAGTTAGTAGTTTTCAGGTAGCACTTACAGTGATGCACAAGTTTTTAACAAAGTTTATTTTTATTTCTTTTTAATTGTACCTTATTTTTCAATTTTATTCTAACAAGTGAAACATTTGTAAAGATGCATTGATTTTTGGTATGCATGTGTATGTATATTTGTGTATGTGCATTCATATGCAAACCTCAAGTCTTAAAAAGGGGATGGGAGGTGAATTTATACTTGGATATCATGTAGGTTTATGGGAAAGGTAATGAGGAAGATAGCTTCTGTCTAAGACGTACTTTTTAACAATTGCAAATATACATTTTCTGTCCTTACTTTTCTGGAAGCTGGGTGATATTCACTTGCAGTAAAGCTCAGGATCTGGCCTCTGCTGGTTTTTTGGGATTTTTTTTTTTGTCTTTAGTTTAAGAAATTAGGAGGTCTTCTCAGGATATAGCTAATTGTATTCCTCCCTTCCCCCTGTTTCCTTTTTAGTGGGGGAAAAGACATAAATTTTTAGTTAGATGGTGACCTAACTAGTATTTTATATGTCTTTCAGAAAAAGAGCAAAATATTTCAGGAAAATAGCTAGTGATATAAAATCATTTATGCCAGAAATGCAAATAATTTAACTACAAAGTTATGTTAGGAGCCTAACATATAATTTACTTATTGTATATTTGTTTGTTTATATTTAATATTATTATATTTT